>VXAL01013287.1:171859-188360 GCA_013399475.1 Chauna torquata | reverse complement strand
CCCACTTAATGAGGGCACAGCAAGTGAATGAAAAGGGATCAGAGTCGTCAGGCTGACCTCGCGGGAACGAAGAGCTTCGCAAGCTTTACAGACCCCCAGATCCCTCTGTCTGCTGTGCCGTCCAGATAGGTCACGGCCGTGGCCCTGTGCTGCAGGGCCAGCACCCCGCTCACGGGACCGGGAGCTATCCCGGTCGGCCGTTCCCCACGGCAGCTGTGCTCTGACATCGCAGGCAGGAGGATAGCGTGGGGTAGAAGAAAACCCGAGTCCTGCAATTGCGGATGGTTTGGGTTTATAACAGCCCATCTGTGCTGGCGGCACCTTGGAGTATCTGTCGTGCAGCAACTTTCTCCGCCTGCGTCTTGCTCAGCCTTTCTTCTCTGCAGCGGGAGGTCTCGGAAGGGGACCAGCGCCAAGGGGGCATGTGCCCCTTTCCTGGGAGTCCCCCTGCTGCGGAAGGAGGCCTGTCTGGAAGGAGATGGGGGAACGGTTGGCGTGCGTTTGGTTTTTGCGCTAGATTCCAGCGCAATCCACATCGACCCTGGTGGTGTACAGAGGACATGGAGCCCCTGTTGTAATGCCGCTTTGAAAACTGTTCTCTCCATTGCACCTATGGCTACAGGAAGGTAGTGGGGTTTCCATCTCACCCAAACTTGTAACAGCATATATTAAAACTAAAAAACAAAACGAAAAAAACCAAATGTCCGTCACTGTCAAGGACTTTTAGTTCTGCGTTATCATTTATGCTGATACGTGCAGATATGAAAACTAGCTCACAACATAGCCTGCTTGTTTGCAGATCTGTGGATGACCAGAAAATGCAGCGTAAGGACACCGGCCCTGCTTTGATGTGTGGCAGGGCCGGGCCCTCGGGGTGCAGCCTGGGCCGGGTGGGCAGCGGTGGAGGTCTGGAGGCATCCGGTGGTGCAGAGGCAGTGTGGGCACCTGTGCGGGAGGGGCAGAGCCGCGGGGGGAACCTCAGAGTGGCTGCAGCAAGGTGCGAAGCCGGGGCTGGTGGAAGTGCTTGGGTTGCACGCCCCGGGGCAGTGATGGGAGGACCGGGGCAATGGAGGAACGTAGCTGTTGTACGAGAGTTTCCCTGCGGCAGCGGGTCCCTCCGGTTTCAGCCCTGTTGTTGCCGTCACCTTTGCCTGCTGCTGCTGGGTGCCTGTTTCCCTCCAGCCCAGCGGGACGCGGGCTCCACAGGGGCTGGGCAGGCGCGCGAGTGCTGCGTCAGGGACGCAACGTGTGGCGGGTCTGCAACTGTCGCTGTGGGTGCCAAGTGCTTTGTTGCTCTGAAATGAAGTCAGAAGCAGCCGAGGCTGCAGCTCCTGCAGACGTGTTTGACTGCATGGTGAGGTGCGTGCTGCGCTGCGTGTGCTGGGCAAACAGCAAATTCTGTAGCAGCAGGTGGGGTGCAAAGGCTGGATGTTAAATTCTGCTGTTTCTAACCATTTAACATTGTGTCTTGTGATGCTGCATCCGGTCCATGCTTTGTCTTTCCTTACAGGCTTTGCAAAAAATCACTGTGATGGAGAAGGCAGGAGTCTGAAAACCTTTAAATTAGACTACTGTCTCTGTACATTAAGTTCATATTGTAACGATTTTTCTAAACACCCTTGTGCCACAGAATTTTTTGTGTTAAAGTGAGAGAGATTGGGATGAAAACCGTTCTGCAGGGGAAACAATATTCAAAATAAGCTTGTTGTTCAAGCAGGCATCTGCCGGGACGCGAAAAGAGGATGTGGAGGAGAGCGGGCTTCAGTGTGTGGTCAAGCAATGTGGAACTGCCTTGGTCTCTTCTGAGATTTCTACCGGTTACAAGTTCCCCTCTAGGTTTGTGTTGACAGGATGGGCCTTCGCAGTTTAGAAGAGGTTTGAACTTGGCAGAAAGTCAGAGGATTCATGGAAGAGGGGCATGTGCCTGGGGAGGGAGAGTTGCTTCCTTCCCTTTTTTTTTTTATTTTTTTGGTACGATAAATCTCACTCCGTTTTTAAACCATTTCTCCTATAGCAAGTGGGAGCAGGAGGGCCTGGGTGGAAGCAGCGCCTGGAGCCGGCCGTGTCGGCGCTGCCCTGAGCTGTGTGCGTGGGTGTTCGGACGGAGGGCCTCGTGCAGATGTGGTGGACGCTTCCCAGATGATGGCTGAGAACTGGGCTGTGGGAGGAGGACCTCTAAAGCACTGCTCTTCACCAGTCGTCCTCGGCAGTTGATTTGCCGAAAGCCCATTTGGCCTGGGGAGGTTCAGTGAAATGTGGAAGGCTGCCTTGGTGCCTCTGTAGGGTTTCCCTTTGTGAACAGACTGCGTCTAAACTTAAGGCAGAATAATAGTGAAGAGCTGTAGTGGTGTTCTGTGGCTATGCGTTTTGAGTGAAACGCAAGGTGTTAGGTGGTGTTTTGTGCTTGTGCCGGTCTGCCTTTCTCTTCCGCCATTTTCAGAAATGATTTCTGACATCTTTCTTCAGCACATACAGCTCCTGGGGTTTTTGAAAGGACTGCTTCTGAAATGCAAGTACTTTCTTTTCGTCATCCCAGAAATGTGACTCAAACCGTCTCACTGCCTGGGTGTAACTGCTACGTACTGGAAGGGAGAGATGCCTACCTTTTTCTCCCTTTTCTTCCTTCTGTGCATTGCACTATTTTCCTTCCTGCAAGGTTACATTACATAAAGTTCTCCCTGTAACTGTAAAAAACCAAGAGTGATGTTCAACTGAGGTAATCAAATCTTTTCACTCAGTTTCCTCATACTGAAAAATAAGAATTGTGGTGTTTTTTGTTTTGTTGTTGCTCCCAAGCTCTCTTGATGAAGCTGTGGGTGTGAATGGCAGAACCACAGTACGGTCCCATCTTGAGGGAGCCTCAGGAGGAGACAGCAGCATGCAGAGGCTGTTTAGAGGAAGAAAGTGGTCTTGGGAGGAAAGCTTTGTTGGCGGTGGGTCTGCTGGAGCAGGAGGTGGTGAGGGTCAGTGCTCCCATTCAGAATGGGGTTTGTTTTAGGCTACTGCCTTAAATGTCATATAGTTAGAAAAGTTCCTGTTAAAGTTTGAACTGTAAAGTGAAGTTGAGTGCATTGAGGCTGAACTGCAGACAGAGCAAGTGTGACCTGATGCCTCTTGGAGATACGAGGGAAGCCTGTCGGACAGACCTGGAAGAAGATTGTGCTGGAAATCTCTGGGCTCTGCCTGCATCTTTCGCGTGCTGTCTTGCCTCCGTAGCTTGCCTGTTGGGTGAGGAAACATGAAGAGCATCCATGTGCATCCCCTGGACTCGTACAGGAGGCTGCTCTTGTGGGGATGTTACTGCTCCGTGCTGTGGGATGGCCTTGCAGCACGCGGACTTACATGCCAGCCCTGGTGCGGACATCCCTGGGGCAATGGAAATTGATTGGGGTGAGGCAGTGAATTCACAGCAGCTGAGCGGACCCAAACGGTTTGCTCGTGCCCCGGGCTCTGAGCTCCTCTCGCCGTGCCAGCTCCATCTTCTCCCACTGATCTGTCCCGCTGTCAGCTGTCTGTGGGTAAATGAGTTGCTGTGGTCGGCAGAGCAGTCTGAGAGCACGGAAAGGTAGGGACACAGTGAGGACCGCTGGGGCGCGGAGCCGGTGCAGCAATGTGCGTGTTTGCACCCCGATGCGGTGTTAAGCCCCTCTCCCAGCCGAGCGGCGAGGCGGTTGTGACCTGTGGGCTGGCTGTCGTCTGTGCGGGTTTGCTGCAAATGCCCTCGGAAGGGAGGAGCTTTGCTGCTTGGTTCAAAGGATGCGTGCCTGCGCTGGAGACGGGAACGTCACTTGGCCAGTAAGAGTCCCTGCTTTCTGGCCTGGCTGGAGCGGTGGCAGCAGCATGCTGTGTCGACAGAACGGTGCACAACTTGCCACGGTCATGGCTATGATCGGGTGACGCTACATAAACGAGCAAGTAAAATCTCTGGTTAATTCAGGTAGGAAGAGGTGTTGTTTTAAACGTACCTTAACCTCCTGATCCATTGGTACGCCAACGCTTAGAGAGAACGCTTGTTTGTTAGGGTAACTGCTGGCACGTTCCTTGGGAGCTGACTGCGGATTTTCGGTGCATTTGGAACCAGGGAAATGTCTAATTACTCAGATGACTAGGTGCGTCTCAGAAGTGCTTATTTGGAGGCTTTGTTTTGATTTTGTTTGAATAGCATGGAATGCCTAACATTTTACCACTGAAGGAAATTGAATACAAATGAGCACGCAAGATAGGCTTTAAAAAAACTGCTAACTCAGGCGATGTTAAACGTCTGAGATGCATGAGGAGAAGCATCCAAAACTGAGCAGTGGAGGTGAAATGTTTGGGGTAAAGCGCGGTGGCCAAACGCCTTTACTCTTGGAGCCAGTAGATCCTGTTTCTCCCCTGCCTTGAGTTTGGTCTTCATGGGAGAGAAGAAGCCTAAAATAACATTGCTTTGGGCAAGATCAAGTGACCCCTTCATGCTCCCAACGTAAATCCTATCACGGCAGTTAGTTTTTGTCACTTTGTGTGCTACTGCTGGATGTAGTTTGGACTCTTGTGTTCAGTGGGGGGAAAAAAATCTGTCTGGAGGCTGAATGGTTTGTCAGAGACAAACTTCCCATTAGACCTTTTTTTGAGTCTTCTGTTGGCTGACATAAGGTTAAGCTTGTGCACGAAGCGCAGATCTGAAAAAGTGTCCAAGCTGCAAGCGAAAGGTCTCCGGGTGGGACTGCACCTGGTTTTCATCTGGCTGGACGCTTTGCACATGTACAGTGCAAGAGGGCACTGGGAGCGGAAGGAAAGGGCTCTTCTTTGGAAGGGCCTCCCTCCTTGCCTTCCGCCAAGCAGAGGTGCCCGAGGGGAAGGTCGCTGGCAGGGCTGGCCCGTGCTCCGGCAGCCCCGCGTGGCAGGGGGCGACCCCGCAGCTGCTTGTCCAGGAAACCAGAGCAGCGTCGCGCCGAGCTGCTGGTACTCCACCTCTCACCAGCCCAGAGCACGCGCGTGATTCCTGTGGCAAGCTTGCGGCTGTATCAAATTAGCTATGAAATGATTTGCATAATAGATTAATCAACCAGCAACAAAGCATCCCTCTTTTCTGCCAAAAAAAGAAAAGCAACAGCCGAGCTGTTACAAGAGGCCATTATGTTCCTTGCAACCCTTAATCTTTCTTTTTCCAAGAGCACTTCGTGTTTTGGCCTTGCGCAGGAAGCTGGCCTCCTCACTGGCTTTATTTGCGTCACGTCTTGGCAGCTTTTTCTAATTCTTTTGGGCCAAATATTGCCACCGTTATGGTGACCTTCTAGGGAGGGTATTTCCTATGGAACTGGTGGCTGGCTGCCAAAGGACTCTGTATTGCCAGGTCCTCCATTAGCTTTCGCCTTTCCATTGCCTTGCTGAAGAGAGAGAGATTCCTCTGGGCCTCTCGCCTTCCTCCAGAACTGCTCCATTTCCCCGGGAAGTCGGGGAGCAGGAGGAAGATGGGGAGCGGGGGCCTCGGAGAGCATGCAGCAGTGAGTGGGCAGGAGCTGGTCACTCTGCTTCATTTTTCCGGTGTTTCTACCTCCCTGTAAGCCACCAATATGAATTTCCCGACTTGTCTGGAGCCACAGGAAGACCATACATGACATCCGTGTTCAGCCTCGCTTGTTCAAAGAATGCCACCTCTCAAACAGCGCTGTGGAAGTTCTAGTCCAAACGGATCCCAACGTGCAGACGATAAGAGGCTTAAATGCCTAATTGAATGTGGTAGCGTGAAGCTCCTCTCGTGGTGAGGTTTAATTGGATTATAGCACTGCACAGTGATGCGGAGGCTTGCAGGGCACGCGGCCAGCTTCCCAAGGAGAGAGCGGATCCTTGCTAATCACTCGTTTGTTTAAAACAACGAATTGCCTAGAGAGCTCTCTGATGGGCATGCGAGAGCCTGTAGCCTTGGAAGAGGGATTCTTCAAAAACTAGGCTGGGCGATGACTGCTGCGCGTGTAAACCCTCTTCTTGGGCCAGTGCAACTGTAGCAGAGGGTCTGCGAAGCCGCCTCCTCGATCTGAGCCTGGAGAAAGGAGGAGGACCCGTGCTCCTTGTGTTTGGGAGAGTGGATGTGTGGGCTGCCTGGTTGCGTGCCGGAGCCTGGAGCCCGTTTCCTCCTTCAGAATCACTTCAGCCTTTCCTGGCCTGCTCTGCGCGGCTGTGACGCTTGTCACGAGCCGTGCCTTCCTGCTGGGGTGGCCAGCTTGTTCCTTCTCGTCTCGTAGCTGTGACTCTACGCCAGGCTGCCTTCGAGTGCAGTTTCTTGCCGGGCAATAACTATTTTCGATCAGGAGCTCACATGCCAGTGTCGGACCTCCCCTGCCTCAGGGGGAAAGCAATATAGTTTTTAAAGCGTGCAATAAAAATGAAAATCGGAGAGCTTGTGTACTGTGAGGCTTGCTTGGCTCGGGGTGGTGCAGCGCCTGTGTTTGGGTGCAGTTGTTGGAGGCTGAGCGCCTCGCGGCAGTCGCCGTCTGACGGAACTCCCGCGTGGCTGCTCCTGGAAGTTTTTGTGCTGAAAGCGGAGTGTTTGGTTTGCTGGTATTTCAAAAGAGTTCGAAGACTGCGTGGTTGCTCAGACCTTAGTGCAGAAGAGTTGTCAAGGAAAGGAGCGTTTGTTCTTCTGTAAGCAGGCAGATTAGCATAAAATATCATCTTTGATGTCGTGGCAGCGTGCTCCTCGTCCACAGCCTCTGTGCTGGTTTGGAGATTTAACTGTCTGTCTCTTAGGCGTTTGAACGTGCTGGGAAATGCCCCCAGGGACGATGCGTGCCGTTTGGGCAGGGAACAGTACTGGGACACCGGGAGATTTGATCAGCTCGCCCTGCTTCCCGCAGCCGCTCATCTGACCTGTACTAGGGCGAGATAGATAAACGCGATCACTCTGTTGCTGGGAGGTGGTAGCATAGCCAGCTTTATCCCTTTGCTCTGAGATGTACAGGACCCCCTTCAAGCTCTAGCTCAGTCTAAAGATAAACCAACTCCTCTCTGTGGCTGGTTTGCTTCTTTGGGCAGTCAGGTGCTCTGGAGCTTGTAGGAGGTAAGTGGAAGGGAGTAGGGATGAGGGAACACTGGTGCTTAACCAAAACCTGCAGAGCCTGCAGGTCCTTCTGGGCCTTGGGAAGGCAGCTTCTTCTGTTCTAAAAAGGAACAAAGCTGGTGAACCAGGATGGATTTTTTTAAGTGCATGCTGCTGGGGGGAGGCAAAGGTTTGAAGGTGCGAGGCCATGCAGGAGTGGAGGATCAAGTGCGTGCCTGTGTGCAGGGTGAAGGGAGGCATGTTTTCACTGCTCAGCAGAATACTTTCTTTTGCTGTTAAAATTCTTCTGAAGAAAGATACTGTCTCCTTCCATCGCATCCATTTGCTCTGTTAAGCTTTGACAGTTCAAAAAATCTTCCCTGCTCTTTTATTTTTCTACAAAGCCGCTATACGGTGTGAGGGCTTGGAGGTGCTCCTGGCTGCTGGGAAGTAAATTTCTTGTGCAGGAGAGAGATTTCTAAAGGGATCTTCACCTCTGCGGGGAAACGCAGGGAAGGCTGCAAATGGAGATATGGGAAAACCACAGAGCTCGTTATGTGGTTCTGGCCAGTGTTTCAAGGGTACTGCGCTAGCAAGTGCAGGGCTCTCGTTAATGGCCACAGCGAGCTACAGTTTGCACATACGCTTGTCTGATATGTATTTCCCAACAGGCACAAGGCCAGATCTAGATATAGAGCAGAGAATAAGCCCTGTCAAGAGATTCTTAGGAAGCCTTATCTATATATAGTCCATATACGTCTGTATCCCCTTTCTGCTGAGAGGACAATCTCTGCCTGGGGAGCGTGGGTAATGCAGATACACCCCACCTTCTGAGAACCAGCAGAGGCTCAAGTCTGCAGCGTCTCATCCTCCACGCGCTGAGCATCGATCCCTAGCGGGCCCAGGCTCCGGCTGCAGCGGGGAGCACTCCGCCGGGGGCCCCAGCTGCGCACCCCGGTGCCGTGAGCGTGCGGCTGTGACAAGCTGGTGGCACGCTGCTGCGGCCAGCCAGGCTCGTCCCCCGCGGGAGCAGGCGGCAGCCATCGGTCGGAGGGAACAGCTGCAGGGGCCGGGGCACGTTGTTCGCGCGGAGCTGGCGGTGCCTGTGCCTTCAGAGCGCGTTGGTCTGCTGGGTGCTCGTTAAAGCAGTGAGATCGTAGCTTGGCAATGCCTTGGTGTGGAACAGCTCTCGTGGGATTTTATGTCAGTGCAGTTCCCTGTCGTGCAGCTGCCTGCCAGGCTGTACCACAAGAGGAGTCTGCACAGACATACTGCTGCTTCTGGAATGAGAAACACACTTGCAGCACTCAGCCCACCTGCTTCATCCTAACACAGCACAAAAAAAAAAAACAAAAAAAAAAAGACTAGCAGGTGGCTTAGATGAGAAGTGGGAACACCCAGCTAGGTGGACGAGGCTGCCCTTCAGCGCAGCAGTGTGGTCTCATTAATTGACCTGGGGGTGCAGTTCCTCAGTTAGGATCTCTGAGGCTGCTTCCAGCCAGCCTTCCTCTCCCTGTAGCATGCAGCTGTTCCAACCAGTGCACCACCAGGTCTTGTAGCTGTCCTGGCAGCTTCTGAGGGTCAGCTGAGGAGGAGCTCAGCCTCCTTTCTACTGCAAGGAGTTTGCTGCCCATATACCATTTTTGCAGTGCATCCTGAAAGCAAAGAAGGAAACCTCTGGGGTGGGGGGGGGTGTACCAGCTTGAAGTGTCAGTCTGTGGATAGCTTGTGAGGTTCTGTTGGACGTGCTGGAGGCATGGCATCTCTTTGGATGCATTTGGGTATGGGATTGTGGGTACAGGTCCTTCTTTTTAGAAGAAGAGCTCTGTTTTCTACACTAGAGAGGCTGATTCCTTTCTCATGTCTTTTAGGGAGCAGGGCTGGCAGCGTAACTCTTAGCCCTGTTCTGGCAGGAACCTTGGCAAGATGTGCTCTGTCTTTCCTTAGCCCATCAAAGTCGTAGGGCTGTTGGAGGACATCTCCTCACACACTTTTTTACAAATATAGCAGGATCATTTGAGGTCAGTCGGTCTTGAGTTTCTTCAGGGAGAGCACACTTCAGATGGAGGCTGTGCCAGAGCTAGATTTGAGTGCCTCTGGAGGGGCTGTTCTGAAAATGGGTGTCTGTGGCATAGGGTCGAATCTCCTGACAGTCCTGCAGACTTTCCAGCTCAGCAGATGCGCGTGCGGGGTCTTTCACCTTGTCACGTGTGTCCTGATTTCACTGCGGCCTCAACCGGGTGAACGTGGTGGTTCGTAACGGGGACAGAGACGTTACCGTTCTCAGAGCAATCGTAGTGTCTGTTCCCAGGCCGTGGGGAGCCAGCATCGGGGCTCCCTACCCTTGTCCTGTTCCATCTGTGAGTGGGTAGTTGTGGCTGTCAGACATAAAGCATTTGCCTGTCCTTTGCCTGTCACAGCAAAGCTCCCAAAGCTCTCTCACTGAAGAGCTCTTTCTCTTCCTGCACAGAGCCGTGCGTGCTGCCCTGGCACACTTCAGGTAGGATCCTAGCTGGCTCTTAGCAGCTCCTCTGAGGCTGGTGTGCCTGGAGGCTCCTGGTGACCTGCCCACGTAGGCTGCTTCTTGCCAGCCCCTTCTGCCTAGTACTCAACTGCAAGCGTTTGAGAGTCCGCATGGTGAAATGGCTGAGGGAAGGATCTGGAGGGTGGGGGTGAGGAAGCGGGTTGTGTTTCAGCGGGGCCAGTTCTCTGTTTTGCTGCATGATGGTCCCGTGGGGATGAGATGGAGCACTGGGGGTGAGTAACCCTAGCGCTGCTGCTGGAGAGGCATCAGTTAGAAGCAAAAAGTGGAGCTGTACGCTCCCAATGTATGCACCACGTTTCTAATTTAGCAGAGCTTCTCTTTAGGCCAGGGAAATGGCTTTTAATGACTCTGGGAATCGTAAGCTGTGGGAGGAGAGGCCCAGCTCCTTGTTGGAGGCTTGTTTTAGCTGTGCACTGGAAACCCTGGGCGGTCCAGTCGTGTGCGCTTCCAGCTCAGGGCTGCCGCTGCCGAAGCTGCGGAGTGGGCTGAGGGGACGAGATGGATGGGGTTGAGGTTCCTTTCCTTCTTCGGGCTGTGTCCCCTCCGTCTCTCTCCGAGGGAAGGTCCCCGGTGGGGTTTGTGAGGGGATCGTCCGGCACGCGCTTTCTCACTTGAATAACTGGCAGTGTAACCAAAGCTACTGGAGATTGTTTGGGAGGTAACTGAATCTTTCACACCGATTCTTATGCAAATTCAAACACGTGCTCCTGGTTTCTAATGGGACACGTACAAATAAAAGCTTGCGCTGTTCCGAGCTCGGCACCCGTGCACTGGATCTGTCATTGCTAATGACTTTGTAGTAAGAGAGTGACTTGCAGAGCTGCATCTGTAATGGCTTCTCAGTGGTCTTCTTACCTGTACAAATGAAGCTGTACCATAGATTTTATGCAAATGACCTGTGGAGGTTGCGGCAAATGGTTTGTTCAGTGCTTTCCTTTGCCTTAGTGGTCTAGTTCAGTAGTAGAACGAACATTTCAGTGCTGTTTGCTTTGCTGATAAGTTGGGGCTCATTGAAGGTAAATTAAATGATACTGAGTTCTGCAGAAAATAAGAATACAAATGCAATTAATCTTAAGTTTCTACCCAGTAAATCTATAACTGAGTTGATGAGGACATTTGATAAGTATTATTTTGGGCTCCTGGGGGAGGTTGGTGTCCTGGCATAGCTTCAAAATTAGGCTTGTTTTTTTCATAAATGTGCCGTGTGGTATTGGAATAGTTGGTCAAAACCATGTGCTCTTAATTTCTTTACAATATAAACAGCCTAGAAATGTTTACTGTTTATGTACAAAATATCCAGCCAGTGACTGTAAGCGTTTCCATGTTTCTACAAGAAATGAGGGTAATTTTAAAATAAGCAAAGATTCGTATGGCTTAACTTCTGTCCCATCTGGCATTAGTTAAATTGATGTTTTCATCTGCATGACCTCTTGGGGTGGGGAGAAATGATGAAAATAGAAAATGTGGCTGAAAAAGACCTTACTAGGTCATCTTCTGTGGCTGTGTCTAAAGGCTGGAGCGGCTCCACTGAACTGCATCTCATGGCTGCTTGGGGTGCGACTGTTCCCCCCGTGCCATGGTTTGTGTTACTGCTTAGCTTCTGTAGGGGTTTTGGTTCTCCAAGGAGTTGCCTGTCCTGTGTGTAGTCATTTCCCGTTGTGCGAATCTATGTTCAGCCTAAATGTATTAACAACAGCAGCAAGAGCTTCCTGCTTAAAAGAAGGCTATTGTTAGAGCATCGTTTATCACCAATCTCTAGTACATCTATCGTGTTCTCCTCCCAAAGCCCTTTCCACCCTTCCATCCACATGCTGATTTCCAGTTTACAGGGTCTGCTCTGAGTTTCTTGGGGCTGTCCCGCAGCCCTGCAGCCTTCCTCTGTGGTCTCGGCCTCTCAGATGGGCAGAGACAATCCTGCCACAAGGATTGTTCCAAAATGTCCCCTTTCGTGAAAATATATCTGCATGCTCTCTAACTGGTAGCAAGATGATATGCTTCTTTCCCTATCAAGTTGCACCCACTGCCTTAAAATGAAGGATTTGCAAGGAAAGCTGAGAACTGCAAGAACTGGATCATATATATTTCATGTTGCTAGTGGCTTGCTAGGGGCTGAACTCCCTTTTATTTGCTCTTCTACCTCTTCCCTATGCTGTGCCTGAAAGCGTGCAAGAATTTAAGGTGCTCCGATTTCTCTATCAGGCTAGCAGGATCTGTATCGTCTTTCTACCAGGATTCTGCTTCATTTTGCTTACATGAGTTGAACAATCAAGTAGGCTTTGTCCTTTCTTCACAAATAGACTTTGAGCATCTCCAAGTACTTGGATAAGCTCTGCCTGTTGGTGCTTGGTCCCAGTGAGACAGTTGCTTGCAGATACCGAAGCAGATCAGAATTTTTTTCCTCCCAACATGTAGCATTCCGTAGCTCAAGTGTAAATCTGCTCCCTGAGACAAAGTTCTGGTGGTTTTTACCCTTGGTCCATGGGGATGTTCTTGAGGGCCAGAAGCCTGGCAAGCGCTTAGTTCAAGCAAGTGAGTAGAGCCCTCTCCAGGGAGAGGCGATTTCAGAGGTGAATTTTCTCAGTTTGGCTTTCGTTCAGCATGCTAATGTTTTTCTGACATGTAAATGCCAGGTCCTGCTAGTTGTCCTTAAAAAATGTCCATGATAGGTCTGTGTTGTTGATTCAGTTGTTTCCTTGTTCCAGGATCATAACCTAAACGTACAGGCAGCCTGGCAGCGCGGAGCGGCTCCGTTCGTTCTGACTGCACCTGCGGTTCAAGGCCAGCTCCCTGGTGCCTGTCCCTCGCTGTGTGTAGCACACATGAAGCCACCTATGCGTCGAGTGCCAAGCGCTCGGCTCTTCTTGGTGCCCTGCACCGATGTCGACGGCCCAGAGTTCTGAAGATGCTTCTGCTTTGTCTGGGTTTGGATGCTTAAGCTTGCTTTGCAGCATTGCCCTCCTGCGGGTCAGAGTAGCCTGGTTCTTGGTGTTTCTGCGTTTGTACAGTGCCAGTGTTCAACAGGATGTGCGGATGAAAACACCCCCTGCACCCCGGTGCTCCAGTAACAGGCTCTGGTCCAGAGCGGGGTTGGGAGCAGGGTTGCCCTGACCTCGCCAAGGCCCCAGACGCATGCTGTCTCCTGCGTTCTTGCGGCATTTGCTTCTCTCCTGGCCTCTCTCAGCGTTGCCACAGGCCCCTGACGTGGTTTCAGGCTGTGGAAGGAATGTGTGGTGCTTGGCTTCCCAGCAGAGCCAGTGCATGCTTTCCTGGAGAATGGGTCACTGTAAAACCTGCTGGTGAATATGGAGGAAGCCATACGGCTCTTCGCAGGGCGTCCAGGGAGGCAGGGAAAAGGTGCCTTGTTATCTCTGTGCGCTTTTAAGCGGAGTGTAAATGACCCTGCTCTGTCAGGCAAGCAACCAACTGTGCGGGAGTCCTGCTCTGCGTAGCAGTGACTAGCGGCGTGCCGGGCGCGTCTGTGCGAGGCTGCCGCTGCGGCGAGCTCTCGGAGGAAGCACTTGATTTAGGACGACCATAGGATGATTTCACTCCGCTTTTCTTTGCTTCCACTAGGTTGTCGTATTTCTCTCTGGTGCTGGCCAGATTTGCTGATGGTTCACATTTGAGCTGGGAGAAATGCCCCTTGTTGGAGTTCTGGTATGTCTGTATACAATCAAAAATGTTGAGTGGGCTGGGAATAGCTTCCAGCAAAGTCGTATCAGTTTCTTGGAGCTCTTTTGTTCGACAGAAATTCCTTTCTTTCTCCCCCCCCTTCCCGTCCCCCCTGACAGCCCACCTCTTTTCTATGAGGACATGCTGAGGTATAATTCAGTCATCTGACTGAAGTGAAATATGCACAGCTGCAAACACATTTTTTAATGATACTTCATTGTTAAGGCATCTCTCTGAATGGGTTTGCAGTTCCAGTAGCCAAGCGATCAGAATGCGGTCGCAAAGAGGATTTTGTTGAAAGCGCTTGACTTTGATTTTTATGAAGCTCTGAGAATGTTTTGACTACTCATGACTTTTAAGTTGAGTGCAGATAGGAAGTATCTGGAGCAGGGTGAATCCACAGCGAGGAGATACGGTAGCTGTGTCCCTGCAAATAGGGTACGCGGTTGAGTTTTTCTTAGCTCTTGCTGTGTTGTATATAAAAGCTGGGGTACAATAAAGGAAGCGGTAGATAAAAGTTTTACTGATGTTTGAAGCATCAGGATTATCCAGTCGTACGTGCTGCAGCTCGCCGGCACATTGTTCAAAGGCTTGTTTTGGTAACTCTCCCCTCCCTTCACCGCTGAATGGAGAAACTTTGCATCTCCCCTTCCTCTTCGGATCCATCAGACGAGATGCGTTTGTGATTTTGTGCTCCTTACGGTGCATAACAAAGCCCCGTGCCTGCAAGCTGCAGGCATATCGTATTCTCTCTGTTACTGTGCCCCCATGCTGCCAGGGTTTTCGGAGGGGCTGACCGAATCACAGCTATACAAAGAGTCAATGTCTGTTTATAGGTAAGATGAAGTAGATTTATTGACATCCAGGACATCACGGAAGGCTTGTTCCAGTTTAAAGGCAGAATTTGGTGTAGCTTAGTGTGAGCAATTCTCCAGTCTCAGGAAACTTGAACAGATCATCTTGTGTCCCACAGTGCCAGCCTCCTGAACAGCACAGTAGTGAGCTCAGGCTCCATCTCCAGCTTTTGTTTCTCTGTTTTCTGTCCTCTGCCAGTAAACTGCTGCTGCTCCTGCTGTCAGTCTCCTGGGCTGTCCTGCTTCCAAAATTATCACCGCATTTTCCAACCTATCGCATGAGTAACTTTGGGCTTTCCTCCCATGAGTTTCACACTCTCCACCAGCCCTCCAAGAGGAGCTGCTGCAAGTAGAAGCTAATCTGTGTTTGAGACGGCACATCAGCAAATAGGGACCCTGCTGAGCATCGGTCGCTGGGGCCATCTGCCTGCAGCGTTCTTGCTGATTCGGGTGTGAAAGCAGAGAAATGCCTTAGTCATTTTTCTGTGTATGACCGTATACGTGCAGTCAGAATTCTCACGTATGCAGTGTACAAGATCTCGTAGTAAAACAGGCGTAGCATGCACTCCGCCTGGCTCTCATTTCCCTTCAGCCAGTTTTGAGGTGCTTGCTGTGAGCTGATGAGCTGACCTTTGCTTCACAGCGGGGGAAACGGAGGCTCAAAATAAACACCTGGGGAGTAGTATCCAATCCACACTGGCTCTCTGGCAGCCCAGGATCACATGCCAGAGCCCCCAAACGCTTTTCTTGTTCTCCCTCTCCGTAGGGAAATATGATTTCTTCAGGGATGTAGATTTGACTACCTTGGTACATTTTACAGGTACGCCAGCAGAGAGCTTCTTGCATCATCCTTTTAAATCTCAGCTCGATGTGCCAGACGCAGAACATCTAACAGCTTTAGGAAACGTGGTGTTAGCAGGTCATTTGCCCATTAGTCTATTTGAGTCTATTGGTGGAAATCTCAGCAGTCAGAAACATGTAATGTACATAAATACGTTTCGTATATGACAAGTCATAGGTCCCGATGCAAGCTTTGACGTGCGTGGTAATAGCTGTAGTCATATGGTGAAAACCAGAGGTTGGGTGTGATTTTCTGAGTCAAGGAAGTACGAAATTAAGGATATACCCCGTCCGGATGGTTGGAATAATGTTGTGGCACCCAACAGCTTGCTCCTATCTCATCCCCACTGATGTCCCTGCTCTGTTTCTGTGACAGAAGTGGTCTCAGCCAGGTTGAATATGTGTAACTGCTTTCAGGATGCTCCTTGCCTCATCCGTAAACAGGAGAACTGACCGCAAAATGATGCTGATACCTATTCTTTGCTCTTAGCATCACCGTCACGCAGCGTTAGCTGGCTGCATAAGGCAAAGGTATTAGGTGAGAACATTTTCAGGGAGCTGAGAATGGTCCGGCTGTGAGGTTTGGTCTCCGTGCGTGATCTTATGGTGCGGTCCTGCTCACAAATGGAGTAACTCTGTCTTAATGCTGGGTAGGCTCCTAGCTAACCTCTCCCAGCAGTGAGCCTTCATACCCTGCTGAGGAGGAGCCGCCTCGCATCCAGCCTCTGCTTGTTCGTGCCTCGTTTACCCCGCCTGCTTATGCTGCGCGTGATTCTGCACAACAGCTACCGTTGAACTCGATAAGGCTGGCTTCAGTGGGAGCTCCTAGGGCTGGTGGAAGGTTGGGACTGAAGGGGTTGCAGCTGTTGTAAACCGCTTCTTGTTTTTATTGCTTACCTTCAGCGTTAAATCTTACAGGGGTCTGAAACAAGTCCTAAGCGGTTAAGACCGGTGTCCATCCCAGCTCACTGTTCTGCTTGTTGACACAGGTCACTCTGATATTTTAGTAAACACTCTGACAAATAGAACTAACAAACTTAGGCGTTTGGTATGCTTTGCTGGTCTCTTACTGCTTTCAGGAGTGAAATATCACCAGCAGTGATGCTGAGGAAGTGTAATATCGAAATAATATTGAATCTCTGCTTGCCAGCTCGGCTTCCAACAGCTGCTGAAGAGGATTAGAATATTAAGCAAATGCGTATGTTTCTCCGGAGCAATTTGCTATGTTCTGCCCGCTGCTGCAAACGACTGGCACTAGTGGTTCTTCTGAACTCCTTTCATAAAAATTGCGGGTCCTTTTTTTTCCCCTGATAAACTTAAAGGTGATGTAAGCTTTCAGAAAAGAGGGTAAGCAAAGTCTGAGTTGTCAGGTTTTCACCATTTTCTGTGAGTAATGCAGTGAAATCTCAAGCATGAGGGATTAATCTTTCTTTCTTTTTCTTTTCTTCTTTCTTTCTTTCTTTTTCTTTTCTTCTTTCTTTCTTTCTTTTTCTTTTCTTTCTTTCTTTTTCTTTTCTTTCTTTCTTTTTCTTTTCTTTTTTCTTTCTTTTTCTTTTCTTCTTTCTTTCTTTCTTT
>VXAL01013287.1:106003-171560 GCA_013399475.1 Chauna torquata | reverse complement strand
TCTTTCTTTTCTTCTTTCTTTTCTTCTTTCTTTTCTTCTTTCTTTTCTTCTTTCTTTTCTTCTTTCTTTTCTTCTTTCTTTTCTTCTTTCTTTTCTTCTTTCTTTTCTTCTTTCTTTTCTTCTTTCTTTTCTTCTTTCTTTTCTTCTTTCTTTTCTTTTCAGAAAAGAAAACATATATAAAATCTTGTGGTGAGTTATTTTGAAACAAGTGCTATTTTTTTCAGTAGCAGCTCCTCGAAGTAGAGCATACAGAATATATTTAGATGTGAAGAGAAAGACTGGGGGGAAAAAGATGTATTCTGAGTGTTGTTGAGAGACATTTTGAGATCACCTGGGGACTGGCGGTTTCCTTAAAGGAAGCTGCCTTCGTTAGGAGTGGGTCAGAAGCGCTCTGAAAACCTGAGGTGTTTGCAACCCTGCTGCAGTGGTCTGGCAATGCGTTCCCCCCTAGCTGTCCCCCAGGCTGTAAGGACAGCCTGGTGATACAGATTCCTGCCTCGGAGCTGGGGGAAGACGCACCACGCAGTCCTTGTCCATGTAAAATCTGCTTCTGCTGCGCTGTCGAGTAACCCCTGCAGGTCAGCTTTAAAGACTGTAAGAGGTCCTAGTTTCTCTGTTCATTAGTGCGGTTTTGGCTGGTTCTGTAGTTTTCAAGGCCTTTGGTGCAGAGCTTGTGTTGTGCTTGACAGCGGGCTAGGCACTACGCTCTCTGTAATCCTTTCCAGTCCAGTTCAGCTGCTTTTGGAAGTTAAAATACTGCTTCTGGTTACTGCTGAAGTTCCTTCCCTGGCAGTAGTGGTGGTAGTTCCACTTCAGCCGTTCAACCTAGGTAACGTGGTTAACTGTTTGGCTTTTAAAATCTCACCACTTCCCTTATTCCTGTTCTTTTGTGGTTTGCTTCCCAGCTTATCTCTCCAGCAGACAGTGTGCAAATAAGCAAGTGCTGCCCAGAATATTTGATGGAAGAAATGCAAGGATGCTGGAGCTCAACGCAACCTCAATCAAAGGCAGCAGGAGGCGTTTCTTTTCTTACAAGGAGAACTGAACACTTTTGCAGTTTCAGCCCTTTTTTGACCACTGCTAATATTGCAAAGCCCCTCTCGATTTCCCCCCTCCTTACTGGGCAGACGAATCTGCGAGAGATAGCATGTTTTAGCTGCTTTACCCTAGTTGTTTTGTTCCAGTTTTGAGGGATGTTAACCAGTGTTTCCAACATGTTTAATGCTGAATAGAGTGCCCCAGCTTTAGTGGCAGGATCTGGAGTTCTTTGTGAATTATATTTAGCGCTGATGGAGCCTGCTTTGTCAGCTGTGTGTTGTTGCCTGCTAAAAACTGGCACCATTCAAATCTAAATAAATGCTGCTGAGAAAGAAGAACCTTCCTTTTATAACTGTTTTAACGTGTTTGGCTTGGAAACATCCTTTGAGCAGTGGTCAGAGAGCAAATCAGTGTCAGAATGCAGTCCCCAGCTTGAAGCACCTGTGCATAGAGGAACCGGTGCTGTGGGGCTCAGGCGTTTGACGCTGCGCGGCTGGGGCTTGTACGCTGCCAGCCTTACACAGGGTGTTTGTGTGGCTGCAGAAATTGCTTGTCGTGGAGCTGGTGGTTTTCCTAACCTCCATCTGCTGTTGAATACATTGGGTTTTGGAGTTGCAACTTTCCCTTTGCTGCTCCTTCCTGGTAGTTCAAGTTATGAGTGCTGTATTTTTGGAACCTTTGTATGCTGGAAAGAAATCAGACTTTGGATGCTAAACAGTCCTCCTGTGCAAGGAAAAAAAAGTTTCTAACTTAGGTGATGGATTTTTCTGTCTCTTTGACTGTCATCCCATTCATCTCCGTAGTCAGCAGAGCGGGGAGCCAGCATTAAAGGTGGGGACGTAAAGGAGCAGCGCAGACCATTGGCCCCGCGGGGCACGAGGGTGGCTGGATGCACGTGCCTGGTCTGGAAGAAGGCCAGAATGGCAGAGTTGTTGCAATGAGAACAGCACTGGGGTCTGTGAAGCGTTCTTCTAGTCTGAAAGCAAGCCTAGCAGTGGGATGCTTTGCGTGTTTGATTGCTCTGCTGGCTGATACCAAACGTACCATCAAAGCTCACAAATGTTTTTCACTGTTGTTGGCTGCTCTATCTTCACCCTTACAGTTGAGTTCTCAGTAAAAAAAAAAAAAAAAGCGAACAGCCATTTGGGCTCTAAATGATGCCTGTGCGGTTCTCCCATCTTGTTTATTTCAGGCCATGTTGCAAACTTTGCAAACAAAACCCTTTCCATTGCGCGCTGGTTTAAATCAAAGTTGCAGTACAGCGATCCGTTTGGAATAGGCCACCTGCCCTGGCTTCGCTGCCTTGAGTCCGTATGGGTCAGCGAGGGAAAGGTGAGCTTGTAAAAAATAAAACTCCTTTAAAAAACTCCGACAGCAGTTTTCGGATGGTCTGTTCGTTCAGTGGTGTAAGATGGTTCTTCCAGAGGAGCCCCCATGTTAAGGCCAACGTGCCGAAGGGATCTCGGCTGCGGCTGGGAGGCCCTGTGCCCGACTGTTGCCGTGAATTCGGGGATGGCTGAGTGAGGAGTAATTTGTGTGCAGCCTCGAGGCTGGGCAGGGGAGCTGCTGGGCGAGGAAGGGGCTGCGTGGAGAGCAGCGCTTGGCGCACCGGAGACGGAGGGTTTGCCATCAGACGCGCTCCAGGGGGGGCGAGGGGGAAGCGGAGCCTGCCGGAGGAGCCCCTAGCTCTAGTGGTCCTTCTCACCTGCTGCCTACTGTGTGCCGCTCCCGCTAGGCCCAGAGGGCCCGGGGGCAGGTGGGAATGGCTCCTGGCAGGCAGGGAAGGCGTTCCCGCGGCGTGCCTGGAATAGCCGTTCCGGGACGCACGCTGTGTGACAGGCGCTGCTGTCTGGGCGGGAGGGCGGCGGGGGGAAGGCAGGTTGCAGGGGGGAGGCACGCCAGGCAGGGGAGAGCGGCTGGAAGTCTCCTCTTCATCCCCTACCCACCTGTTCTGTATTTGCATTCCTCCCCCCAGAGTCTCCCTTCGGTTTGGGGCGTGATTTGTGCGCTCATTATTTGGGTATGCGCTTTTGCTCCGGTCTGTAAGGTGTGTGGCGGGGAGCTGCCCTCCGCCCTGGCTGGCTCACGTGAGCTTGATGGTCGTGCCTTCCTTTTGTTGCTGGCTAGCTGAGAAATGAAACCCAAGCTACAGAAATCGTTTGACCAGCCCAGATCCTAAAGGCTCCCCCTCCCCGACGTGCTGCTTTGGCTGCTCTCATGAGGTGCTTGAATGGGAGACTGGCACTTCAGAGCTGCGAGGCTCTGCCGCAGCGCTTGGTGTCCGTGCGGGCCTGGTGGAGCTGCCACGGGCCTTCGGTCAGATGGACGTGGCTGTTCCTGGTCTGTCTCCATCTTGCTGCTTGTTCCGTGGCAATGGTACCTTTGGTCACAGAACGTATCAAACAAATATCAGATGTGTTTGTGTCACCCATAATGTAGAAAATGTTGTCCTGAGAGTCTGTCAAATGAGCCTTAACCATCAGTCAGCTTTTCACTATTTGCTCACTTTAGTCTATAAAGCTAATAACACCTTCCTATTCCCTCAAAACTTTTAAAACGTCAGTCAAACCTACCCCACCAGTACCATGGACTCTTTCATTCACGATCCTTGCGGTGTCAGGATGCCGTGCAGTCCGGGTGCTCTGGATGCTGGATTTGAAAGAGGCAAGCTGAGAAAGGTGTATTGTGCCTGTGCTTGGCTTTGCAGGCAACGTGTGAACACATGGGTGAGTTAGACAAACTCCTTTGTACTCCATCCCTTGTCTGAGAAACAGACCTAATCCCTGCTTTGTGGTTTTTTTCCTTTAAGTCACCCTGTAGAGGGATTTGAAACCATCAAAATGAAGCATAAGGAGCTGAATGTGCAAGACCTAAGATCCTGACTGAGGTCACCAGATGTGTGAAGAGAACTGCTTCAGCTCATGCTGAAAAAACTTCTTAAAGGGAGAGAGAGCTTCAGTTTCTTGGTAGCACAGTTCTGAGCACATAGCTGGAGGTGAGCGGTTGGTGACGAACATGCTCGAGTCCTGCCGATGTGACTGGGAGTACTGCAGTTCTTGGTCAGGTAGTCAGAACGTAGTGTGACACAACTGCCAGCTAGCGCAGGAAGCTTTGGCTACCTGGAGAGTATGTGGAGCTGTGGAGGCTTCGCCTTAACCCCTGTGGGCACCCCTAGTAGTGCCCTTTCCTTTCCAGACGACTGCAGCACTGAGAAGCGAGAAGTGTCAATGGAACACTTAAACTCTATGTTTGGTGAGACAGTTATTTGGCTTGCAGGGATCCCGTCTTGGGTGAGGCCCCCAGAGCCAACCAGCAGTGTTTTGGCCCACTGAGGGAAGAGCGAAGAGTTGTCTCTGCATTTTCCCACTGAAATGTTGAACTGGAATATCTAAGCTGAGATGCGGTTTAATCCTTGGTCATATTAATTGCATGCTGCTCCTCAAATAGCAAATGTTCCTATGCAAAATTCTAGGATCTTTTCAAAATGATGCAAGTTGCAAAATTTTGACACACCCCTTTTGTGTGCTCAGTTTGGAGCAGGAATATTTACAATATATTTGTAGTGAGCAGGACAGTATTTCAACAGTAAAAAGCAAGTGTCTGGCTATGCATGCGTGTCCTTGTGAGGTCCTGGGTAGAGCCTGTTGCGTAAAATAAGCTACTATCCTCTTACCTGTTTGAACAAGACCTGCTAGCTACAGCACTTCTATGGACCTTAGTCTCTAGAATCTTAAGAGCTTAATTCTGTGTTAATGCTGGGAAGTGGATTTCAAGATCCTTGAGAACAAGAACAATGAAAATACTTGCTCTGCGATTGTTTCCTGGCTTCTTGAAGCTTCCTTGAGTGCATCTGTAGCCAAAACAGCTGGCTAAAGGTTGCCATTAGCTTGGTGGGAAGTGTGAACAAAAGAGAAGTGGGCAGGGACTAATACAGGACCACTGTGCATCTCTGCAAGTTGCCTGAGTTATGTCACCGACATAAAAGAAATTGGAGCTCCTGCCCTCTGTCTTGTTTAATTTGTTCCCGGTGTGGAGGCTACCTGAGAACGGGACCAAGATGAAATCATTTGAGGGAATTAGCTCATAAGCTTTGGAGAGTGAAGAACCACTCCTCCTGTGTTTTCTGCCGCTGCTCCCCCAGAGGCCCCACTCTGACACACCGATGACATTAGCGGACAGCTTTTCTCCCCGAGCTAATTCCCCATGGCCAGTACAGAGCCCCGCATCTGGCATGTGAGAGCTGTAACTAGTACATCCCTGTCTTGTGCCCCTTTGCCTGGGCACGTGCAAACCAGGCGCAGGAAACTGCGTGTGCAGTTGGTTGGTTGTGCTCTGCAAATGTTCATACCTTGCTTAAGCAGCTGTCTTGGAAAAATGCTGTGCAGGGCTTCTCGCTCCTGCCTGTCCTGCACAGACGGCCCTGCAGCTACGCACAGAATGGCTGTGTTTATCTGGGGAAGTGTGTGTGTAGGCGGGTGTCTCCCTCCACTTCTCCTTCAAGTGGCTCATGATTTATTTTGGGACTGTCTTGGATGTAAAGTGTCAGCTCAAGAGCAGAACTCTCAAAGATGAGGTTGAAAGCGTCGGAGCAGGAGACTGCTTGCTGTCCTGAAATGCTGAAGTAACTTGGGTGAAGTGAAACTGTCTGGTGACCAAATTCCGTGCTTGTATCCATCAGCTGACTGATGTTTACAGGCCTCAGGGGAGAGTGCTCCTGGAATGAAATGTTGCCTCAAGGAACAGTACCTTCACAGCTTTTAACCCGGACAAAGGACATCTGTGTAGTGAGCTAGAGTCTTCTCACCCCAGCTCCCATCTTGCACTTGGAGCCCCTATAGCTGTGGATGCTCCTGTTATTATTCTTGACTTCCAAAGGGCTTAATTAAAATACAGGTCTTTAATTTTTAATTTCTCCTTCCTGTTGATTCGACTGTCTCTGCGTGAACAAGGTCTCAGTGCAATTACTGTGCTCCCTGTGGAGAGACAGACATTTAATTCAGTGAGGCAGAGTCTTTCTTGGAGGGGATTTATTTTCCTGATCTTTCTACTCTGAGGGATGCAAAAGAGAAACATCCAATGCTTAAAGAACTCGACACCTTATTTGGTTGTTCTGGGCCCGTTTGGCGTTGGATCGCGGTCACCAAAACGTTACATTCTGTGCAGACAGCTGTGCAGTCCCCGAGCAAGGAGCACGTGGTGGAGCTGTTCAGCACAACTTGTGTTAGCAGGGCGAGTCAAAGCCGTTGGGTCACGTCCAGGTTTCCTCTTTAAAACGAGGTTCTTGCAGGGCTGCTGTATAAAGATTAAGTGCTTTATTCCTGTAGAACGCGGTAAGTTGTCTCATGATGCGTTAACCGGGGAATGGGGTGAGGAGAGCGCCCCGTGCTCCTCGCCGCGGGAGTGCAGTGTGTGACCGACGGGACGCGAGTTCCTCTGCGGGCGCTGGCTGCTGCCGCGTGGGACCCAGCTACGCGCCTAGCCGGGAGACCTGCTGTGAACCTTCAAAACCGGGTGGAAATCTCAGGTTTGCTTTGCCCTTTCTGAAGTGAGCTTCAGCTGACTTGGTGCTTTTGCTAGCTTAACTCCCCACGTGCAGCCGCAGGTCAGTGCTGAAACAAGCGCACGGAGTGTTTGCCTGCACTTGCCGTCATGCAGTCCCAGACTTTTCATGGACTGCTTAAAATACTTCAGGCTCTTTCAGCTTCAGATCTGAGGCTTCCTCAATTCCCATCATGTGTCTGTGTGCTAGGTGATTTTCCCTGTGTTCACGGAGGTCACACACGTACACGAAGCTTCCAAATGTGACCTCAGTCTGTTTTTTAAGATCTTTCAGGGTCCCCCTGTGTCTGTCCTGTTTTTCTTACCAGTGCTAATACTGGGCACAAATCTTAACAGGCTTGTTGATAGAAATGTTTTGTGGGACCAGTCTCCCTTCCTGATCTCTGAGAAATGACAGAAGTGGAGCAAAACCTGGGCTAAAGATAGGTGTACAAAGGGAGTTGCCGCTGTTTTCAGGGGCAGCTAGGGCAGGCGTATGTCCGTGCTGTACCTGCTGGGGAGAGTGGTCCAGGGGTGCCGTGCTGGCTCTGCGCACCTGGCATGCTTGGAATATGCTCTTTTTATGACTGCTTGAGGATTGCACAGCCCCTTTCTGCCACATGTTCTGAAGATTGCTTTGATTTGTAAGCTGCAAATTTTTAGACTGAAGACCTGCAGCTCTAAGGACGTTAAGGGCGGGAGTGTTTTGGTGGGATTTAAACTGTCTGCTTTTCTTTATTTTTCCCATAATGGGGAAGATAAACATTTCATTGTTGTTTGTGTGAAGTGTCTTTTAGTACCAGCAGTCCAGCAGTGGGGGATAAAGAAAGCAGATGCGTCCCGTGTCTTTTTAACTGCTTTTGTTTTTCTGATCACTGTAAAGGAGCCTTTCAATTTCTTTTTCATTTTTTTTTCTGAGCAGCAAGCACTCCACAGGGCTTGATCAAAGCTCATAAATGATGAATTGAAGGAATGCCCGGCAGAGAACAGAACGCCCTTCTTGTGCTCTGCTGCGTGTGCTGAGAACACCATTGTTTCCTTGCGTACCTTTTTCCTCCTCGAGCTTGGGGCCGGACAGAAAAGGCCTTTGTTCCTTGCCTGTCAGCCGAGACAATGCCAGTGTGTTGTCCTACCTCTGCTCTCACCACCTGACCCACCAGAGCTCTGTGGGTTTTGGCAAGCCCGGTGCAATTGTCCTCCAGCTACAGCATTACAAACAAAACAAATGGCATCACAGCCTCCTTCCTCCAGATCCTGGCCCGGCCGCTTGTCGGGAGCGGCCGCACGCGTGCGCCTGCGCGTGCTGCGTCCATCAGGACGCGGGGGGAAAGCCGTGGTCTCCCCTGCACTCCGGCTGGAGGAGCAGCCTCCTCTGGCTCCCAGCACGCTGGATTTGGGACGCTTGCCGTGCTGTTGAGCTCGCTGGCCCGCGCTCCCCGGCTTGCACAGGGGGAAGTGTTCGTGGTTCCCCCCAGCAGCCCGGTGGCCGCCGTCCAGCCTGCTCCTGCCGGCCCTCCTCCCCCCCGCCAGCCTCGCGCGCTGCCCTCCGGTACCCTGCGTGGCTGCTGGCCTCGGTTCTCTCCCCCTGGGCTCTGGGGGGCTGCCGGCAGGAACAGTGTCCCGCAGGTGAGCGGGGAGAGCAGGTAGTGTGGGTGGGGAGGAGCAGAGCCTGGCAAGGGCAGCTCTAGGGAGGTGCCGGAGTGGAGACCGTGAGAGCTAAGACCTGCTCTCCCCTGTTCCTGGCCCCGGTACTGCGGGCAGAGTGCAGGCAGAGCCGCAGGCGTTTCTGGCTACGGCAGGCAGCAGTTGCTTCAACTTCTGCAGCTGTTCCTGTTGGGAAGAGCTTTTAGCTGCATCTCTCCTGCAGTTTTGCGCCCAGGCGGATCACGTCTGCCTTCGGGCGTTACAGCAAAGCAGCGTTACAGCCTCCCGCAGAGGTGGTGGAGGATGCAGGCCTGGCAGAGCTGGGCGGCTTGTCGGGTTCCTGGCACCAGGACGGAGCCCTGCAGTTGAAGAACAGGCTTCAGTCACCGACACTTGTGCCTGGGCACGCACCAAAATCCAGCATCGGCAACTCTTCCCTTCCCATCTACTACTGCACTTCGCCCTTTCACGAGCAGCCCGATGTTACGCTTTACTTGGGAGGAAGCTCTGCGGTGGGTTTCAGACGAGCGTGCTGAGGCTCGCTAGCATCCCACGGCGGAGGCTAAAGATATCCGTGCCGGGCGGTAGGCATCAGACGCGAAGGCAGCGCCTGCTCCTGGCCAGCGTCATGGATGGTGTCTAGTCACTGGAGCCTACCCTGCAGCTTTCTCTGGCCTCGGCTTTCCTCGAGTTAAGCTGTCTGCTTCAGGTTTATCCCTCCCTGAAGTTTGTTTTCTAGGCACGCCCTCGTAATTAAACCAGCTGGTGGTAACTTCTGTGAAATTGTGACAGTGCCAATATCGCGGTCCCATTACCTCAGAGCTTTAACTCGAGCTGCACCTAGTCCAAGCGCTCTCCCCTACCAAGCTCTATGTGCTGGAAGGCAGAAGTGCAAACAGCTTTAACCAGAACAATGCAGCATTGCCTGGGTAAAGAATGTGATTTACTTGCATGTGAGTCACATGTGAAAGCCAGGGCCAGAGGGCACTGTGTGAGCCCTCTTCTTTTTTTTTCCCCTCCTTTCCCATTAGAGACCTCTGAGCCACTTGCTAGCACTTTTATTTGGGGGTGAGAAGGAGAACGTGTGGGTCGAGAAGAGGAGGTAGGAGCGAGATCTTTGGGAGCCCCGGGCCTGAAGCTGAAGAAGCCAACAAACTAGTAAAGCTTTATAGACAAGTTTAAAATTAGCCCGACCCACTGCTTTTATATTGCTGGAGTTTAATTCGTCTGACCCTAAAGCTTTTGGTCTGACTTGCAGCAAGAGTTCCCAGGCTGTGGTCTGTGGAGGTCTGTGCTTTGAGGTGCTCCCATGTGGCCACAGGTCTGCATCAAACAGCGAGATGTGCCTGCTGTCCCCCTCCTTGCATTTGTGGAAGGTTGGAGATGTTCAGTCTGAAAAGCCAGGGAAGCCTCAGATATTTCTGCTGTCTTTGTCTGTGTCTGTATGTGGCTTGTGGCTGGAGTCTGTTCTCCCTCAAACTGAGATGCTGCTGTGTGAAAGCTGTTCAAAGCTTTTCCTTTTTCAGGCATGATTATAACTGTTTCTCTTCTGTTCCTGTTTGCAGGTTGTGCAGCTTGACATTAAAGAAACTGGTAGTCTTAAAGGAATTGGATAAGGAGCTTATTTCTGTGGTCATTGCTGTCAAAATGCAGGTAATTGCTGCTCAGTTCTAAGAATCAAATGCGTTGCTTGGGTAAAAATACTGGCAGATGCCTAAAATGGGCTTTACCTCCATGTGAGGATCCATCGCAGCCATGGGCCGCTTCCCAGGTGCGTCAGGGCATTCTGGGTACGTGGTGTCTCTTGTCATCCTTCCCCTACGTTCCTACTGAATTTCACCATTGTAAACCAAGACTGCTGTTCACTGAGGGCTCAGCATGAGCTTTATCAGTATGTAGGGATGCTTGTTACGGATCGTATGCTGTCATCTGTTCTTCCTGAGTTGTCACCAAATCTAATCTGGTCTGTGTTTAACATGCTTCGGCTCACTCTGGGGCAGAATGCCTTGGTAACTTGGTCCTGGCATGGGAGGGTCTGGAGGCTGGGCCTTCTGCCGCTGACGGGCGGCTCTGCTCTCAGGAGCCCAAGCTGTTTTTGTAGCCGGTTGCTTGTCAGTGGATTTATAGACTGTCTGTACATTTAATTTGTTTCCATAAAATACAGCTGTCATCCTAGGTAAATTACCTACTTTGCAGCGTAGGTTTGTGCCTTTTAATTAGGTGTCTACATATGGGTCATGCTGCCTGGAGGCAGGCTCAGAAGGAAGCGACTAAGTTCCACGTTGTGTCACGGCATCAGTTTAGCTCGAGTGCTCCCACCACTGTAGATGCTGAAGTACTTACTGATTAAAAGCCTAGCGGACCTTTAAGTAGACAAATACCATTAACCATGCTGAAAAGCAGCTGCTTTTCAAATAAAGGGACAGGCAAGCTCCTGCAGAGATCTGGTTGTGTCAAAATCTAGCTTGGAAGTTGAAATCGTGAAAGCTCTATGGAGCAAGAAGGTGCAGCTGAGGGTTTAGCCAACATCTCTCATCTCTGTGAGGAGTCCAGCTGGGGCAAAATTGTGTTCCTCTGTGTTAGAGGGGATTTGCACACCCACAGCGGGGAGCAGAAAGGTAGGGAATAGTTTCACACACCTGAATTCTTGGGAACCTCTGCAGATGCGCAGCTATGGGTTCGCAGGCTGTCACGTATTGCTTATCAGGGCTGAAAGCTTTCCATGTGTTCGTACTCCAAGACGGTGGATGCATCACTGTAGGGGCCTGAGGCTTGTCAGTGAGTGATCTGTGTGTAGGGTGCCTCAGGCTTGGGTTGCAAAATTCGGTAGCTTTTACTAGAACAAAACCTTTTCCTGTCCAGGATACTGCTAAGTGCTTACACCTTCTCTGGGTGAAAAGGTTGGAAATGCTGCCCCAGACCTGCGAGTCTGAAGGGGTTTTAACAGATGGGACTTTCTTGTCTATTTTGGATACAGGTTGTGACCTGTCTCGCTATAGTAAGTCAGACACTGAAACCTGAGCAGTTCTTCTGCAGTCCCCTCTACAGCAGGGCAGAACCCCGAAGAACTGGAATGCAAAAAGACTCGCCCTATATTGCTGGAAACGTTTGGGGTGCTTATCTGCCAAGTCCCAGCCTGCATCTCGCATCCCTGGGCCATCCTTCTTTTTGCCCTTGATCTGTCCTTCCAGTTGAACTAGAGGTAACAGTGGCTGCAATGACTGCTGTCCCAGAGGGTGCCCACAGCTTCACCTTGGGTGTCTCTGGCACCGGAGTCTGATCATCACCTGTATCTCTTCGTGATGTGCTATTTAACGGTAGGTCAGTAGCACTGCAGCTGTCTAAGATGCAGGAAGATTTGAAGAACTCTTATTAAAGCCCCTTTATGGCTTGCAGGTTATGATGATGATGCTGACAAGCTCTTTTAAGGCCACCTAATTTGCCAGCACTCGGGTTTCTGACACAGCTATTGTTTGAGGCTGGTGATATTGGATCATCAAATATATGATCTCTGTCAAATGGCTCGCTGTCTTTGTATGGAGAGTTGCAAGAGAGAGGTGTCAAGCACTGGAGTCCTTCCAGAGAGAGTGACTAAATTCAGACCTAATGAGAGCATCCTGCCTGCATTTCCCATGTCTCCTTGCAGCCTCCTGAACAGGGATGTTCAAAGAGTTGTCAACTATATTTCTCAAGCTGGTGCTCTATTTATCTGCTGCAGTCTTTTAAAAGCAGCTATATTTGGTCTACCATTAGATTTTGAGTTGCGTAACAAGTAAAGCAAGATTGCGACTGTTGGGGGATTTGCAGCAGTGGAACAGATGCCGCTGTTGCTAGCGGCAAGGCAAGCCGTGCTTTACTTGCACATGTGGTGCTTTTCCTGGGGGGGACCCTTCGGTTTCTCACCCTGCTCTGCTATCTTCTGACCTACTGGAGCTGGGCACCTCTGCAAATCACAGCGTTTGTGCTGGCTGCATGAGCAAAGCGTTTGGGGAGGAAGGGACATAAACTAGTCTTGGCCTCTCTCCCTCATCTTGGGATGCTATTTGGGGCTGATGCCGGCATACCCAATTTTACTTCGGATGTAGCTGGGAAGTGTTTACCCCCCTGCCTGTCTCTAGTTTCCTAGATGCTGCTTTTTTGAGAGCTACAGTTCTGTGCTTCTGGGAGATCAGCCCGTCTGGACAAAGCCAGATCTGCAGCCTCAGCAGAATATTGAGCCAGAGACCTCTGAAACTTGCCACTGTTTGAACAGGGCAGAAGCATTTGCTAGGCAGCAGTTTGTTGTACTTCCCTGCTAGTTTTCCCTGAAAATGAAACGCAATGCTCACGCAGTAAATAGCCCAGTAACCCAGCATATGGCAGCCCAAACAGTGTGGATTTGGAGTTGCCCAGTAGTCCTGTCATGTATCCAGACTCCACTGCAATGTTTAGTGGATTTTTTTTCTGTAACCCCAGTCACTCAGGGTTGTTTAAACAGCTTAAAATCTCCACTTTCCCCAGGGAGGGTGTGTGTACAAAAAGAAAAGATCAGTAAGTATGTCGTGGCTAACGCCAGAGGTTTGAGTGTGACAGTGCAGCCTCCAAACCCAGATGAGGAGCCCGATACCTATAGGCTGAAATCATAAAATGAGACTTCAACTTGAGGGGTGGGGGCTGACTCATAGCTTTTGAGTGCTGGGGTTTGGCAGAACAAAAGCTGCTTTGTTGCAGTTAGGGACAGTAAATATGCCCAAATCTTTATTAGTCAAATATCTCCCTTTCGTCTCATTAATATTTCACAGAAGTGCAAGGTCAGATCCGTCCGTTCACTTTCTCTGTGGTAGTCCATGAAAATGTTTCCCAGTTTTCTATAAATGGGACTGGGGTGGGATGTCCATCCAAGGCTTCTTCCATTTCAGCCCAGTCTTCTGCTCCCTCCAAGGCCAGAGTCATTCCAGCAATGTCTGTAGATCAGCACTGATTCCTTCAAGCTCTCCGACAGCTCTGCCTGCAGAATCTGCTGCCTTGTCTTTTCCGTGGGGAGAAGAAGACCATACAGCCCAAAGGCAGCTTTGGGTTGATATCGGGGGGCAGGACTTGTGGTAGTTGGAGCCCTCCAGTTTCACTGCAGAGCCTGTCGGGCTGGGTGGTAAGGAAAGGGCGGCCTGCAGGGGAGTTTACCAGACGGACTTTTTCTGTGCAGGGCTCCAAGCGCATCCTACGGTCTCACGAGATTGTATTGCCCCCGAGTGGACACGTGGAGACAGAGCTCGCGCTGACCTTCTCACTGCAGGTAAGGTGGGACATGGCCTTGGGGTGTGCGCTTGCTGGACTTGCTGCTTTTCAGTGAGCAGAGGTGCTTTGTGGGTCTGCGGTGAAGATCCTTCTGTACTGTGTTGGTCGCTCTGTTCCTCAGAGCATCCTGCCCTGGTGGCACCTCCTGAGTAGGGAAATACAGTAAATAGGGGCTGGCTTGCTGCAAGCAAGGGATGATCCTGCACGCGTACAGCAGAGTCAGACGCTCAGAAGCGTTCATATCTGGGTTACCAGTGGTTTTGGACTGTTGGTTAGATTTGAAGACAAGAGTTTGATCTGGTAAGAGGAAAGGCTTTAGTGATGATGTGGAACAGACTGGTTGTTGCTCTGAGACCTGGGTAGACTCAGAGCAGGTGAGATTTCATTGCAGACAGATGATAACCCTGGGACCGCACAGGCAGGTACACAGATGGCTGATGTTTCTGGTTCTGTCGTGATGCAGCCCACAGACGGGGTTAACTGCAGCATTGCATCCCCTCCTTTGTGAACAGGAATGACAAAGCCACGTCAAAGCTGGGGATAAGTATGGATGGTTCTTGGAGGCTGCAGCTTTCCAGTGATTGGGAGCAGAGCCTTAGGATGAGCAAGGTCTCCCTCTGCCTGTCCTGTATCAGCAAAGAGCAAATGTTTCTGCAGATCTTTTTGGAATTAACCGGGAATGTGTGTTTTTTTTGCCTTTTTTTTTTTTTTTCCTGGGACTCAGAGCAATCCTGCAGCAGGGTACAGAGAATTGCTTTTAAGTCAGTTTCCTCTGAAGGGGCTGGGAAAAGAGCCAGAACAGGGGAGAATGATGTCTGTGACACTGTAAGCCTTCAGAAAGGAGTCTGTGAGATGAGCAAGCTTAATACAGAGATGTGCTGCTGGTTGCTCTGACTGCAGGAAGGATTAGTGCACTTGGATGCAGCAAGGCCTGGGAAGCATTCCTGAAATGGCACAGCAGGATTTTTATGACAGCTTTTATTGTTTCTTAATTGGACGATGACTCGCAGCTTCTCTTAGCTAACGACTATAGCCTGAGCCAGGTACAGTCTGAATTTAGTGCCTGGGATATTTTGAGAGTGGTGATGGGCCGCAGAGTAAAAGTGTGTGGATGTCTCAGCGTGAGAAAGTCTGTGTCTTTCAGCAGCCAGTATCTCCATATTGTGCTGTCAACTCTTCATACTGTTTGCCTTGCTCTGCATGTGTGTACACTGTGCTAGCAGTCTGGATTTGCAGCCCCTCGTACCTTCACAATCACCTCCTTCTCAGCTGTTTCTCCTGGGTGAAATTCTTGTTCTTTACACAGAGCACTTCCTTGTCAGCATTAAGGTGACAGGACAGGCTGGCACCACAGCAAGCAGCCCGTTGTGTCTGGCAGACCTTTGCTCAAACAGAAGGGAGGAGTTTCCTGTTGCTCTGTTATGCAGCCGGGGTAAGATGGGAGCAGTGGTGTGTCTGATCCTGTTTCTCCTTGCTAGCTAGGGCTAGACCAGCAGTAGCCTTTCTGGCAGGCAGGCTACCACCATCACTCTTACTGCTGGAATGGCTGCTTTTCCTGACCCTCCATGGGTTTCTCAGGATCAAACGAAGTTCCCTAGGTATTCCAAGCACAGCATCACACCTCACCAGAGCGCTTAAGTCCTGTGTTTGATCTAATAAACCTTTCCAGATGGAAGGGATTATGTCACTGAGGCTTCAGAATGAATTTCTTGCACAGACTCCTGCTGTTCCGGTGTGTGTGATGGTCCCCTCTTCTCAGCCCTTGGACGTGTCTTGCAATGCTTCCTATACACGTCATGTTTTCAAATATTTGGAGCCGAGCTATGTCATGGGCTGGCAGTTACTGAAAAGTTTTGGTTGAAACTATTCTGTAGAGTTGATAAGCTGTGGCAGGAGTTAAACATAGCTTGTCTGTGCCGTGAAAGTGGTTCGGTTGTTCCCGAGGACCTTGCTTTTAACTGAGGAGCTGAGTGGCCTGAGTGTCTCTGTATTTTGTTGTTGTTGTTGTTTAAATCATCTCTGCGAATGTTCATCAGAGGTGGCCAGGAAACACACCTTTGAAAAACAGAAACTTGCACGTGTATGGACTTGAGCCATCCAGTTTAGTCCCGGAAAACTGTACACATGGAAATCAAGCTGGCCTGGGACCAAGCCTGATTTGGAGCTCAGTTGCAGGCTCATGCTTAAGCAGCCTCGGTGGGACCCAAGTGCCTTCAGTTGAGAGCAAGGAATCCCTCTCCCTGCTGCCTCCAACATGTGGAAGGGTCTCAGAGGCAGGGAGACAGGAGATTTGAATGCAAAAGGTGCCTCTTGCCTTTTGAGCCTCTGTTGTCCCCCCTGCCAATCCCCAACAACTTTCTTCAGCCCTTGTTTAGGGACGGTGCAGGTCGGTGAAGCCACAGGCTCGATTTGTGGCTAGATGCAGCTGTGTTTTGAGGTGGTCTTTTAATTATGTGGACTGCTGTTCCTCTCTTCTGCAGGGCCGCGTCCTTGTGCAATGCACAGTAGATCCCGTCCTTGCAGAGCAATCAGTTAATTAGTATTCCGCTTGTTTGTGCGGCCACTGCTCCCAGCTCTCAGCATAGCCGTCAGGCTTGCTCTGGACTGCAAATTAATATCTTAAGGTTTCTGGTGGTACTCAGCATTTGTATTTATTGAGCTTTTTGATAGGCAGGAAGTTACTTTCACAATGTCCTGAGGGGAGAGGGGGAAAAGAAAAAGTACTTCTTGGCTGTGAAATGAAGCATCCTTCACTTAGGTATGTCCCATGTGCGATCAGGATCCCTGCGATGAGCTTCTCCTTTCCGCAGGCCCTTGCAGCCCATCTCTTGGAGGCTGCTCATCTCTTTGGAACTGGGCTTGGGCTCAGCCCTTCTCACACTGAACAGCTCCTCTGCACCCCGGGCTTGTGTTTTCAGCACCTCTGGGGTACCACAGCGCCGAACCCTCCCTGTAATGCAGGCTCCCGAGGCCTGACCTGTCTCCTGTCCCAGGGCCTGCAAAAGCAAGGCTGTGTTCCTTCAGGTGCAGGGCTGCCTGAGCGCTCTCCCCTGCCTGCCGGTCACTCATGTGGCGTTTGAGTTCTCTGTCAGAGCTTTACCAAGGCTGTGTTTTTAAGATGAGAGGTGGCTTTGCTGCTCCCTCAGGGTTAGAGTGGACTGGATGAAGGAAGAGAGAAGTGCTTGGCTAGGGAAATGAAAGTCCAGAGCTGAGATGTTCAGTCAGAGATGACGGCTTCTTTGGGATAATGTAGGGTTGTGCGTTGAGTGTTAGTTAGTTCAGCTGTAGGCACTTGTAAAAGCCTGGGGTTAATCCCTAGGAATGGAGTTTACCTGTGAACCAGGCAGCTTGGGAGAAAACCTCAAGGGACATAATAAACTTTTGCATTGTGTTTCCAACCCCAGTACCCTCACTTCTTGAAGAGAGAAGGCAACAAGCTTCAGATCATGCTGCAGCGGCGGAAGCGGTACAAGAATCGAACAATTTTAGGCTACAAGACTCTGGCTGTGGGGTCTATCAACATGGCTGAGGTAAGCAGCATTTCTCATGATCCATACTTACAAGGGTGGACATTTTCCCTTTCCCTTCTCTTTAAACCCAGTGCTGCCACTTTCCTCGTTGAGAAGTACCTGGATGGATTTCGTGTAACTGTCTTAACAACTGTAATTAGTATTCATAGAACAATATCTTCAAAGGATTTTAGTACTGAGTAATAACATTGTACATTTTCTGGATAATACCTTGAGAGCTAAAAGTTTCTTGAGACTTGCTTATTAATGTAGGAGGTTTGTGGGTTTTTTTTGTTGTTGTTTGTTTTTGTTTTAAGTTAGGGGGTCCAAATAATTTCACCCAAATACAAGGCAAATCCCCTTTGTATTCAGGATACTTCAGCATGTATTTAAGTACTAGTACATTTTCATTTGTATCATGTTTCCTGCAAGGAACAGCAGAAAGTGTAGTATGTTTGGTTGAGTTGAACTAACGTTATTTGTCTCATGTTCTTAAACGTAAAATGTTTTGTTGTTTCATATATGCAGAAACAAGACTGTTAGGGTCACTTAGGCAAGCCTTCCAACCCTAAGAAATATTAAGGTTAAAGCAATTGAGGTTTGCTCTGCTTCTCTGTGCTACTGTATGAGAGTTCAGGATCATGTAGTTTCTATCACTTTGCTTGAAACACACTTTGCAATTCCTGTTTGGCTGTTCTTGGTAATTTAGGTGGAGTTCTATTCATGAGAGGTAAACAATAAAATTTTCAGATTTACTCTTGAAATTAATGCTGGAGTCAAGAATGGATAAATTATTCACTAAAGCTTTCTGAATAGCTTAGCTCCAAGCTTCATTACTTCATGCCCTGTTTAATCTCTGCTGTTTGTGTTTGCATATTTAGAGATGAGCTTAGCAATAGCAAGTTCAGTTTAAATCAATGTTTTTCATCAGACTGCATTCTGTTAACAGATTGTTACTATCCCAGATAAGCTAATGTTATGCTGTGGTGAGTTATTACTATATTAAATAATTCATTATAAAGAATACTCCTTGTGTGTGAATTAAGCTTCCCTTAGACTTGCAGTAAATGTTGAATTCCCCGTTTGAATCGGCCAAATTCTGATTTATAGTGTTGTAGCTAACATTTTTCCTGTACCATGCTTGGTTTGTTTAAGAACTAGAAATTAAATATTGCTGTAAGGCAGAAAACGTGTGGGTCCATTAATTAGACCCATCAGTGAGCTTCTAAGTCTTGGGCATTTGCTGCTGCGTGTGGTTTTATGTCTTTTTGTAATGTCAGCTGACCGAGGTTAGAAGGTCATAAATTTTCAAAGGTTCACTTTGTTGGGAAATAGCTGCTCTCCAGCTCATCTGGAATATTTCTGAAATTGAAGACTTCAGGTAAACAAATCTTATATCCTTTTACAAGCTGCCCTCTCCGTACAGTTTAGAGAGTAATGACCCCTAAGCAGCACTGACACATTTTAAAAAAAAAACAAACAACTTATTGTAGCATTTGAAACAAAACAAAGCGATGAAAAGCTATTGGAGGCATGAGTCTGAGCAGAGTTTAAGAGCAGGGGGCATATGTTCCTCATCAGCTCAGGTCATTTTAAAGCCACATGGGGAACTGACAAAGCAGCCTGCTGTGTGGTAGAAAGCTGAGGCACAGGCAAGTAGGGGTGGGGAAGCAATTTCTGACTCTGGTGGGGAAGAGAAGAACCTGAGTCTTAGGTTCTGGGGAGAGCTCTATGAGCTGTGGGTGGTGAAGAGAACATAACTGCAGAGAGAAACCCACACTGAGATGTGTCTCTGCCTCCAACATCATCTTGTTTTTTTGATACACTGCTTCATTAGCCCAGGGTGGCCAGCTCCTCTGAGATTCAGGTTCCAGCTCTCTGGAGCAGGGATTTTTGCTTTAGGAAGCACTTTGCTGTGTTACCCCACCAAGAATTGTTGCTTCTGCTGAGCTTTAAGACAGAATTAAGTTCCTTAACTAGGTGTTCAGAAGGTTGGTAACTTGATAGGTCAAATCAGTACTGTGCTGTGGAAGCAAATACATAGTAATGAGGTAGTCAAGTATTGTGCTTCAAGGATGAGCTAATCAACTGTCAAGCTCAGAAGAATTTTCCTTTCCTTCCATTGCTTGCATTAGTAGTCAGTAATTTAATAAAATTAAATACAAATGCAATAAAACCTCAGCTAGCATTGTGAATTGCCTGCAAGTGGCTCCTGCAGTTGCAGGTTGTTTGCTTCCTTCTGTACTTGGAAATCTGGGGTAACTCTATTAACATAAATAACTCTCATAGTATACAAATGGCGCAAGTTTAAATACGTTTAAATGCAGACGTATACGGCTTGATTTCTGTCCCAGGTCATGCAGCACCCCACAGAAGGTGGCCAGGTACTGAGCCTTTTCAGCAACATCAAAGAAGCTGCAGTGAAGGTAGCAGAAATCTGGATCTTCTCCTTGTCAAGTCAGCCAATTGACCACGAAGACAGCACTATGCAGGCCAGCCAGAAAATCAAGTCTACAGGTAAGAGTAGAACCACATGCTCTGAGGACTATTGTCTTCCTGAACTAGCTGGAGTTAAACCCCACCTGGGTGTAGATGCTTTCTGGGACAAATGAGAATTGGTTTGCACAAGTTCTGTATCTATAACTGATTACTGCAAAGAAAACCAACTTTGCAAACCTGTTGCTGTGTAAGCCAGGAGTAAGTCAGGGACTGTCAAAGGTTCTTGGGCATATCACACGAGGCTTGAGCCATCCAATGCTAACAGTGTCATATTCAGGAGATACACATTTAAGCTGCTCTTCCAACTTCTTTTTCCTTTGGGTGTTCTACAATAAATGTAGAACATGTAGAACATTAACTTATGTAAGACCTAGAAAGCTGCTACATGTTTTCTGTGGGCTGTGGTCTGGTTTAAAGAGAACAAATCCACAGTGTTGTGCACCATGTAGGAAAGTCATTGGGTTTCTTCTTGTGATGATCTTCCACCTCCTGTGTAGTACCAGCCTTCTGCTCACTGCCAGAAGAGTTGAAGGCAGTGCATGCAGGTGCTTGTGTGTTGCTGCCTGAGGCCCTGCAGGTCACCTGAAGTGTCACATCAATAGAATTTAGACTCTCCTGGCATGTCTTACTTGCTTCTGTAAGCCAGTTACGCACACTTAGGTGAAAAAATGATTTCCTTTGTGAGGAAGCCTTTGTACTTGCTGCTGTCTGCCAGGTGGTTCTTTCCAGGGTAAAAGGAGATGATATTTCCAGGAGTCTTATCTGTGTGCTTGTCTGTGCTTCCTATTAGATATGATTCTCCTTGTTCCTCACCTCCAGAAGGTTCCCATCTCACTGGTTCTAGCACAGATAGAAGATAAACTAGCAGGCATCTCATTGTGCACCCCCTTTCTTGGTTTGTTAGTAGTCTTTCTCTGCTCCTGAGATGAGATTATCCCATCACAATAAAGGAGTTTCATGGGATCTCTCCCCTCTTTCCTTTCCTTTCAGACAACTATTCCGAGGAAGAGTACGAGAGCTTCTCTTCTGAGCAGGAGGCCAGTGATGATGCCGTACAGGGCCAGGTACTGTTTAGGGCATGGCTTCTCCCTGTGAGAGCTTCTGGTAGAGCATGTACGTTCTCAGCTTGTGCTTGAAATTATAAGTCTACTTCTTTAGCTAAACCATGAAAGCGCGAGACTGTCACCAAGTGTTTAGCTGCAGTGGCAGAAGGAGAACGGAGATGCACAGTAACCCATTTCTTCCACCATGCTGTGATTTATCTTATCACATGTTGATTTGAGCCCCCTTTAAACACTAGAATATTAGCATTCCTGTGCATTTCTCTGCTTCAAGGTCAAGGCATCAGTTGGTTGTTTCTGCAATGCTGATTGGATTCAAAGAACCCAACTAGGCCCCCAGCTGTAACTAAGGGGTCAATGGGATCTGAGTCAGATTTTAGCCTTTAATACCTTCTGCAGAATGTGTCCTTACAGAGAACCCCTGAGTAGATGTGAGATGCTTTTGAGTTTGGATCTTACTTGCCTTCAGACTCTGGCATCACTTGCCTTCTACCTCTTGGAGGGTACCAAGAGAGGAACCCACTGAAATGTGGGGCTGAGAGTGTCCTTGTGCTTTGAATGTAGAACTAGGGCTGTTTTGCTTCTCCAAGCTGGTATTCCTGGCTCACTTCCTTTTCCCTCTGCTGTCGTAACTGCAAACAATTAAAGCAAATGCTGAAGGCCTGGAAGACAGAGCAGCAAGTTCGTAGAGGGAACATTGTTAGCACTTAAATGCTCATGTGTCCCCAAGCCACAAAGGTAACAAAGGAATCCTCTTTCTGTTCAGGATTTGGATGATGATGAGTACGAGCTGGGGAAGCCCAAGAAGCAGCGGAGATCGATAGTAAGAACGACGTCCATAACCAGGGTCGGTGGAAATTAGTTTTACTAACACTGACGGGGTTTGGCTAGGATGTGCAGTGCATGTGGCTTATGGGAGCAGCAGTACTAGATGTGCTGTGCCAGCAGGGAGCTTGGGGGCATGGTCACAGCATGTGAAGAGCTAGCAGAAGCAGTCAGATCAGGGCGTGTGGCAGTCCATGGTGTATGTATGTCTGGAGTGTCCTTTGGCTGCAAGATTAGGGAGCTCCGAAAATCATGTAAGCGTGTGAATTCAGCCCCATAATGAAGCCAGGGCAGGATCTGTGCTCATGTAAGTCCTGAAATTAGCCTTACGTGAAGGGAAGCTCTTCTGCTTGTGCTCTGCGTGAGAGAGACCAGTGGAAGGGTTTCAGAATGAAGTTGAGTAGCTCAGTCAGGGGCTGGAGCTTGACAGATGAACCTGAGGTGGTGCACGTGGTGTTGAGGCAAAAGAAGTAGCTAGATAGTGAAGGCTTTGGTGAGTAGCATGCAGCCATCTGCCCTCTCACAGCAAGCATGCGTTTGCCTGCAAAACCAAGCTTCTGCGTGGAGCATTGACTTGTTCTTGACCTCACTGTAATGCAGCTTTCTGCCTACACAAGTGTTTATGCATGTCTGTGATGACAATAACCCGAAATCACCAGAATGGCCTAGGTTTCTTTTTGGACTTAGGAGTAGGTTTGGAGGTCATTTGCATCTTCTGCAAGGCTATTTCTGAAATCAGTGTTTTGAGAAGGTCTGGAATAAACACTTTTGACCTGAATCTGCAATTAAAAAGATCCTCTGTATAAAACTAGGACTTTGCTAGCTCATATCCTTGATGTCCTTAGTATTGTTTTCAGGCATTAGTGACAGCACAGGACAAAATACACCCCTTGGTTATTAAATGAGCAACTTCTTCATAATAAGAATGTATTTCTGTCCCTGACCACTGAACCGATACTAAATCTCTGGTGTGTAGGGCTGGTGCAAGACTGAGTTAGGTGCAGCTAGTAAATTTAACATCAGCCCAGCTCCAAACCCAACAGGGCTCCTGTCTGCTAACTGTCAAACCGTTCAGGCTAGTGAACAGCTCTTGTCATGTCACCTTAGCTACTGCCTGTTTTGTGTGCTCCCTCCACAGACTGCCATGCTGGTCCAAGGTGGTCTGTGTGATGGACATTTTTGCTTTACATCTCGAGCCAGAGGACAACTTGAGCATGAGAGCATCTCAGTCCCACGAGTGCGATGGGGACGGTTCTTTGGATAGTCTTGTTTGAACCTGGTGAATTTATTTCACCTGAACTTCACCTGTCTAGAAGGTGGCTGCAGCTTGCAGGATTTGAGTTCAGCGGTAAAAAGCTAAGTTTGGAAGAGTGGAGCATTGTGACGTTTCTGAGGTGAGAGTGGTGGGACCAGTAGGACTTACAAGAAAAGCTCATGTGAGATACAGACAAACCAGTAAATGAGCAACTTGCTTCACCAAAAGAGGGGCCTGGTGCTAGCCATTTTCTCCTCCCTTTCCTCCTGATGCAGGGGTGCCACTTCAAATGCCCTGTACCAGCACTCTTGCCTGGGCCTTCCTGGGCCTTTTCTTTAGTGTGCATGTTAGGTTGGTCAGTGACAGAGAAGGGCTGGGTAGCTCATGATAAATCTTGGCTGTTTGGTCCTGCAAAAGAGAAATAACTCTTGTGGGCAAGTAAGCACAGAGGAAGTGCAACAGTTTGGTTTGTGTTGTTTTGGACTTGGTGCTTGGTGCCTGCTGTATCCTGGATCTGGAAGTATTGGACTTAGAAAGCATTTTTCTGATAGGCAAGTGCTAAAGACAAGCCTCACAACTTTTCTGCAGTGCTACTAGTCATACAAACGAGCCTGCCAGGATGAGCTGCAACAGGAAAAACAGTACTCTGTTGATAGAAAGTGTATTTGTACTTTGGGTCAGTGGGTAGATGCCTCTGTTGGCTCACCTGTGTTAACTGGAGAAGTTGACTCTCAGATGCTTGCCAGAAATTTGCTGTCCACTGTGAGTCCAACCAAGAGTGGTGTGCCATCCATCAGGGCCAGAAAGTTTCTAATGTTTAATGGAGTGGAACCTAGTTTGTTGTAAGGCAGGAGAGAAAGTGTCATAGGTGGGAGAAGCTGATTTCAACAAGTGAACAGCAGGGACTTGGTTTGTGGTGCCAGCAGTTTTTTGACTTGAAGCAGCAGCTAAAGCACCAGTGTCACGTGTCTGGGCTTCTTACACACTGGGAGAAAACAGTTCACTGATGCTTTACTTACATGAAAATGTCTTTGACTTGCAGCAACAAAACTTCAAACAGAAGGTTGTGGCTTTGCTGAAGAGGTTTAAAGTGTCTGATGAGGTAAGTAATGTGTTCTGGAAGCCTTCCTGTCTGCATATTGCTCTCTTAACTGCTTGGTGTGCACCCTGCTGTAGCCTTCAGGAACATTCTCCTGTTTTCCCCCTAGTTCCCTTTATTTTGTTTTCAAGTCTGCAGTTGATGTGACCTGTCCTAACGCCCTGGCCTTGCGTAGAGGCTTGAGGGCCGATTTGAAAATGTCATCAAATGTTTTCTAGATCAAATTTTATCAAAACCAGATTTTGGCAAACACTCATGTACCCATTAGTTTTGAAGACTGCTTTGAAATTATCTTTGACCCTTTCAAAGGCAAGTAATCTACTATGTATATTGCTTGTGAAGTTAAATCACTGCTTGTTTGATCATCTTACTAGAACAGCCAGGCAAGACTTGAAAAACTTTGATAGGGAACACAGATCCACAGGAGAGACAGTTGTCTGGTCAGAACTAAAAATGAAACAGATCCAGAAGCCAGGAACCTGTGTAACATTGAGTATCTAATATAAAAACAGTTAACAGCTCATTTGGCTGTCAGTCTGTGTGAAGATTTTGTGGCTCGTGGGAAAGAGTGAGTAACTCCTTGTGCTTCCTTACTCTTCTAAACAGTCCTGTTCGCTCTGCTGTGCTTCCCAAGTTAGCTCAGCAGAGTCAGCACCCATATCTGATGTCTCAGCCAGCTGAGCTGCTGTTATCCTAGAGCTGCCACTCAAAAAGCAAGCTCTGAACTGTGTACAGCTGTGTGCTTACTCTGTATGTGTGAAGAAACCTAGGGAAGTTTTGATGTGAGATATCTGTTCTCTTCAGTTTTGCACGTGGGTTGCAGCTGATCCATGTCCAGGTTTCAGACGCCTCCTGTGGACGTTTTTGTCACTCCTGTTCCGCCTGCTTGGGTACCAAATATGAAATCAGGAGGGGTCATGACAACTTTTTCAGTAAAACCCGAGACAGATCCCTAAATTGGGAGTACTGCGTTTCTGTACTTGTTCTAAGAAAACTGGGACTCCATTAGGGGCCTCCTTAAGGCTTTGTTTATAGAATATGGTTGACCGATGGACATCATCTATGGTTAGTAGCGTGTTCGTAGATACCTAGTCCGATAGGTAAGTGTTGCTTACACAGACACTGACAAACTTCACCCCCAACAAGCACTTCTCATGTACTTAATGTTTCTGTTGGATGTAGTATTCTCACACTAGAAGCAGAATCTTACTCCCAACCCTGGTGTGCTGCAGTCCTCAAGGGATCTCAGGTGACATGGGATCTGTGACTCCTAGCAGAGTCAGCGATGCCTGCTTTTCTCCTGCATGTAGGTTCTGGATTCAGAGCAGGACCCAGCAGAGCACGTTCCAGAGGTGGAGGAGGACTTGGACCTTCTGTATGACACACTGGATATAGAGAACCCCAGTGACAGCGGGCCAGAAATGGAAGATGATGACAGTGTCTTAAGCACTCCGAAGCCAAAGTTAAAGTAAGTATGGGGTGGCTGATGCTGGGGCAGTTCCCTGCAGAGTAGTCAGTTTGAGCAACTGTTTGGGGCTCAGTCTCCTGAGAGGGACTGAAGAGAGACAGTGTTCGGTGTCAGCATAGATTAGATGTTGTTTCTAGTCCCACTCCTCCGCTCTGTTCTCACCCCCGCCTTGACCTGGTGTCGGAGCACCAGCGTATATTACGATAACTTGATGACGGCTTGTGAGTTGGGTGTAGGGTGTCTAGTTTCCCTTCATATTTTTCTCCTCATTCCCTTTGCAGATATTCTGCCTGCCCTGCCACCTGAGCACAGGGGTAGGAATTGCTGACAGGCAGACGGTGGAATTAAACTATACATGGATGTTTTGAAGAGGTGGTAGAGATGGGCAGGAAATCTGGTGCTATGGCAGAAGAAAGCTTGGAAGCTGCAGAGGTAGAAGTAGTGATGGACAAGGCAGTCTTCCTGGGAAAGCTGATAAGACTCTATGTGGAAAGAGAGTCTTTGCAGGGATTAAGGAAGTACAACTGCAGGAAACAAAGGAGTTCTTCGGGGCCGAAGGGGGACTAACTGCTGCACACATAGATACACCCAAGCCTGTTCTGAACTAGCTTTTGTAGGTGCTGATGTACGGCAGTACTGTGGAGCTGAGCCAGGGATTGCTTCTAGTTGGTCCAGGGGAGACACTTTCTGGCTTACTCTGTCCAGTTCTTGTGTTCATATTGTGAAAGGAGTGTGATAAATGTTGGTGCTTGTAGGCTTTTTTTCCTGCAACAAAAGAAAAAAATCCATTCATTAAATTGTAATGGAGTCTTGAAGCCTGCTGTGAAGATCTGCCTTTTTACATGGAAGTGCAATCTGATTGTGTGTGCTACCTTATCTTATTGAGCAAATGTGTAATTGGATCCTAGAGCTGGCAGCCAAGTCCAGATGCAAGCTGGAAATAAAATGCATATTAGCACCGAGAGTCACTTATCCACAGGAGCGGAGTATGGGTGGGGGGCAGCAATTCTTCACTTGCTGTCTTTCAGTCAAGAGCTAGACCTTGTCTGGAATGGCATGTAGTTCAATCAGCATTTGCAAAGCTGAAACAAAAATTGCAGTGTGAAACTTTGCACCTGGTGCTTGGGGTAGTAAAGACACAACTGCTTGTGTGGGGTGAATGTGCATTCTGTTCTGCTGTGTGAAAATGCTGGACCCGTGGGCCCATCCCAGATTTTATGGAAGTAAAAACTTCTGTTTGGTGCGTAGCGTGACGGCATGCAAGCATTCCTTGTAGGAGCTTTATAAATATGATCTGATGTGTGACAGCTGACATGTTGGAGCCATTACATGGGAGTCAGTCAGTCAGTGTCAGGGCTAGACAGGGGTCCTTGGATTTTCTGATTTCTCTTGCTTTCCTGGAGACCTTCCCTCCCCTTCCTTTCACTCACAGGATCAAAAGTGGCTTATAAATTTTACTGGAACTGTTGAGGAATGGTAAGACATCCAGGGAACAGTAATGTTTCTTTTCTGTGAACATGGTGGACTTTCTTTCCTAATGTTTTTAATAATGAGAAACTATTTTTGCTTTCCTTATTTAGACCTTACTTTGAAGGACTGTCACACTCCAGCTCTCAGACAGAAATTGGTAGCATCCACAGCATCAGGAGCCAGAGAGAGCCATCAAGTCCTGTAAGTCGTTTCAAGAAGGTTATCTGTCTGCAGTTAATATAGCAGCCTCAAGGTCTTCTCTATCCATCTACTCTCCCTTTGAAATTAAAGTGCTCTGACCATACGGTATTAACCTGCCATGTTCAGCCTTGATACCAGCACTGCCTCTGTTTACAAGTGTAAATTAAAGCACCCTCTCTGACCTCCTCCGGAGACTTGGATGCAGACAATGAATATTCTGCTAAGAAAAAGTGATTTAATTTATTAATTTTTAATGCAAATAAAGTATTAACTCAAGTTGACATCTTCAGTTTATGCATCCAATATGTGCTAATGGTATGAATAGCTCCAGATTTTCCATGTACTTGCAATAGCCAGGATGGGAGAAGTTGCCAGGGTGGGAGCTCTGGGGACTCCCTGACACTGCTCAGAGGAAACTTTACACATTGATGTGGGGTTGGTTTTCATGGTGGCTGGGAGCGAATGCTGAAGGGGAGCTCACCCTTTTCCATCCCCTTTTGGATGGACGTATTAGGCACAGAGAGTATGAGCTCAATTCCAGGGGACTTCCTTACTTCTGTATACACTATGTGCAGTATAGAGGACATCTCTTAGTGTAGTAATAGATCTGTTTGAGTTTTAGGCACTGAGTATCTAAGACTGAGTGAAGGGGAGGAGCTGGAGCACCTCCTGTCACAGCACTAATGAGCAGCATCCCTCCTTGATGGGAGGGGGCATGCTCAGGGGCTGGACCTGACTTGTCTGCGCCCAGAAGCTCCAGAACAGAGCCTCCAGTGGGGGCCTTGCCCTGAGCACCTGCCCTTGGTCTCCCAGGCTGTCATATTCACGAGACACATATGTGATCACATATCTGTGATCATTGCCTGTGGCATCCCTTGTCTGATCCGGCTCTGTGTTGTCAAGAGCAGTGTTCCAGGTCATGGCAACACGGGGAGGCTGTAGAGTTTGAAGACACCAAGGTTGTTTCAGTGAAGCAGCTGCAGGGCAGTCTGTGCTGGCTAATGCCTAACTGTGTCAAGTACCACAACTGCAGAACATGGGGAGAAGGCCTTGCAGGGCCTGGATCCTTTTGGATAGATACCAGGTCTTCTCACAGGGCTTCGTTACCCAATTTTTCAATGCAACTGTTGCATTAAATCTCTGTTGACAGGATTCAGCTGCTGCTTTTCCATCTCCCGTGCTAATGCGTTCTGTTCTGATGTGAACGGATGTGCTCATGGTCATGCTGCAGAGCTGTGTGGTCTTTAAACTGTGTCTTTTGAACAGCCTGATCCAGAGAGCATGGCTGAAAAGTTATGCTGCTACCATACCTCCTAATGGTTTTCTCTTCTCAAGCAGGTAGAAGTGCCTGAAAAGACAAAGAGTCTTGGAACCAAACATGCAGGCGACAGTATTTCTGACACTGTCTCTTTTGTAAGTTGAAAACTCACTTGTTAACGTTCCTCCTGGCAGTTTGGGTGTCAACCATGAACTGCATTCGGTGGCACATGTCCGTCTGTTCGTAAAGTTGCATGTGCAACACAGCTCATGTAGATGGTATTAGCTGCAGTGAAGATAATGCTGAGCTCTCCTCCTGACCTCAGTTGTTGAAGGTTCTTGTCTTTCAGCCTTTTGAAACTAAAATGCTTTACATGGCCTTCTGTTTAAAGAGCCTTTCTCTTGGTTTGAGGAAGGCCGGCCCAAAGTATGCTACTGAGCATGTGTATTGTCCTGAAAAGTATTCTCAGGGCTGGTGCATTATATCAGATGGAACTACCACAAGTTGAATTGGCAGAAATCAAGCTGGTCCTAGGGGGAAAAATCCCAAAGCTCAAGTTGCTCTGCTGAAGACATACTATTTGTACATTTCTGCTATGTGTTTCTCTCTCTGCTAGTTCGTTTGGGTAAGCTGAATTAATCTGCATTGCCTAAGGAGGCATGTCCCTGGCTTTGAGTTGGGAGAGTGCCTATTCCAAAGTAGTGCTTTTGAGGATCTTTTCTGCCTCCAGCTCCCTTGTGAGGCAGAGTGGGAACTGGTAGCCCAAGATAGCCAATATTGGCTTATCCCCTTTGGCCGTGTGTAGCGCGTCTGGAAGGGACAGGCTGAACGTGGCCCAGCCAGAGCCAAGCTGGTGTGCCTCCTGCCAGCCCTTGCGGTAGTGAGAGAGAGGGAAAGGTTTGTTCCTGACTTGGATCTGTGTGCATTTGCAGGAGTCTAACCAGCAAGCTGAGGTTCAAGAAGCTGAACTTCCCACACCAGATGTGTTTGTCGAGAAGCTCCCACCCAGCGGGAAGATCACTAAGACGGAGTCCCTCATTATCCCATCCACCAGGTAGAGCAGTGGCACAGCATTGCACCTGCTGCAGGGCTACTTGGGAGGACATGGACAGCCTGCTAGCATTAGTTCAGTATGGCCTTTAGCCATCGACTGCAAGGAGACCGTCCTTGTGTTCAGGCACCTGAGAAGTGGTCCTTGGGCACTTGATAAATGAATACTAAGAACCCTGAAGAGCAACACTGCTCTGATGTTGCTCAGGGATGCTTGCTCTGGAGCTGCATGCTCAAAGATACTGTTATTAAGTTGTCTGATGCGGATTTTGGCCTGCAGGGTGGTTGTCAGGTCTAAGTTCTCTAATAGAGCAGTGATTTTGGGCTTCAACAACCCTGCCATATAGTTTTTTTGGTTATTTGCAAGCAAACAAATGCTCTTTTGTATTTCTGTACAGCTTTTGGGTGTGTGACTTCAATTTGTGTGGCTGGATCATATTATGCTGGAGTGGTAATTAGCAGAGTGGTGGTGTCTGTCTTGGTGTGGGCTGTGGAAGTCTGCCTGAGACTCCAGGGGACATGATGACAACACGCTCTGTAGCTGAACCATGTGTTCTAAATAGCTTCTGCACCATCAGAAGCAGAATTAACAGGTCTCAGGCTAGCTCAGATTTACATGTGTGATTCTCCAGTACCTGGAGTCGCATTGCTGAGGTTGCCAGATGAGGGTGATCTAGGAGTTTGGGGATGAATTCTGCTCAGATGTGAGCCAGGTCTGGAATGAGAGCACCTCCCTCTAGCAGGTCTGAAGGGAAGCAGACGGGACGTCGGGGAAGAAGCACATCTCTGAAGGAGAGGCAGCCAGTGAGGCCGCAGAACGAGAGAGCAAACAGCTTGGACAATGAAAGATCTCCAGACACCCGGCACCACTTACAGGTGTGAAAAATATTTCTGTCTCCAGTCACTCATAGTTTTTGTCTTTTCCATCTGTCTCCTGTGCTCCCTTTCCTTCTGGCCCAAGTGCTGTCCCTGCTGGAAAGGAACTGGACCCTGCAGCTCCAGGAAGGAAGAAGTTTACTTCTTGGCTGATCTTGTACCTTCCATCCTGTCTGCTGGGCTTTGCCAGTTTGTTGCTTTGTCAGCCAGCCATAAACTGAAACCACTGGAACAGATTGTTATGATGAGGAACAAATAGGGATGTATCGAGGAATTACTCTTTGAAAGAACACAAATTGCAAGGAATTGCAAAAGGGGACTGATTTATACAGAATGTTTCTGTGCCATGCTGTTGTTAACTGCAGGCCTCAGTTAATTCCCTCCTTGACAGGGATTGTTGCTGCCTTCTGTAAATCCAGAATTCCTCGAGCTACTGTTAGTTGGTATAACGTGACTTGAGAAAAGTGCATTGCAGAAGGAGTAATGGCTGACAAAACCAAGGTGGCTAATAAAGGAGCCTGCAGAATATTGCAGTGCTGAAGAAGCTGACAAATGTCAGTCAGCAACCAGTGTGTCTGTTAGCATGCATTGCTGATGGAGTGACCAAGAACTGGCCAGCCCATGCACAGCCACCTCTCAGAAACTGCAGGAGCTGGAGCTGCTGGTTTGAGGATTAGAACTGACATCTTCTGCTGTTCTGTGTCTTCATTTCCAGATCCCCAGGAAAACCGTGTATGACCAACTAAATCACATCCTGGTTTCTGACGACCAGCTGCCAGAAAACATTATTCTTGTCAATACTTCTGATTGGCAAGGCCAGGTAAAAAGGCAGGAGACATTATCTGAAGCACAGTTCGCCTTGTCTGTTCTTCCTTGGGAATGGACAGGCCTTGAGCTTTACCATTAACCAAGTAGGTTCTGCTGCCTGGTTGGAAGAGCAGTGATGGTGCGTGAGGGTGGCAGTGTACTGAGGGTTCCGTGCTTACAGATAAGAGTTTCACCAGGAGATGCTGTGGATCTTGTAAAGCTTTTTCACCTCAATCTTTTCCCAGAGATTTCCTCTGTTCTATGAAATGCCATTTCTTCTGGTTAGCAGCACAATGGGTATGGCTAGGCCCTTGCACTCAAGAGCTTGCTTCTCAGCTGTGGTAGGTTGGGATGAAGGAAGTGGGGAGGACTAACCTGTGGTTTAGACTGATATTTCTGGGCACAGGTGATGACCACAGGAGAAAATACTTCAGCTCAGCACTATTGCCTTACGTGAATTCTTGTGATTTCTGTCTGGGGACACGTTACCATATTTTTTTCTTGGTATGTGATACTTGTGTTAATGAGAACTCTGAGCACTGATCTCTTATACTGGCAACATGGGGTCATTTGCTGTGGGTTTGGCTAGGGGTTTGGAATAAATTTTGCTCCTTTCTGAATCTCTGTCTGGGACAACGATAAAATATGTACAGAAGAGGCACATTAAATGTGTACAGGTTGACTGTGGGCTGTAGAACTTACGCCAGGTTCATGGAGTTAGGTCAGCTGGTTTGGCTTTCTGCTTCTGGGAGAACCAGGATCTCAATTCTGAGAGATCAAAAATACCAGCTGAGCGACTGGTTCCAGTTGCTCTACACTTGGAAGACGGATAAATGCCTTTTAGAGATGGAGAGAAAGCTCGTAAGTTTCTTCCAGTAGTGCACGCAGTATCAGATGAGATGAAGATGGCATTGGCTAGGGTGCATGGGTTAGTGGTGCAGAGTTTGGAAGTGTGAGATAATTACTGGGTCTCATCAACATTATGTCCATGTATACTTCAGGTGTGTGTTAACTTTTCCCTTTGAGATGCATGGAGGGGGAGTAGTCCATCACAAGGAACGCGTGTTGGTAGTGCCTTTGTGGGTTTTTTGTCTGTCTGTTTGTTAGTACTTGAGGGCAGAATATTAGAATATTGCGTTTGTCAAATCCTTTTAAATCAGAGAGTGCTGCATGTGCAGTTCTGCAAACAGGTGAGTAGAGATCATCTGCTCTTACCCAGTGCTGTCTCAAACAGCCTTCTGCTGCTGCCCTGCTCTCTGTGGCTATAAGAACTGCTGTTCTAGAGCCATCATTGCCGGAAATGCCATGTTTTGGATGTAGCGTTAGTGTTTGTCAAGAGGATGCATTGGTTCCATTTTTGTAGTGGAAAAGCTTTTCCTTTCCTAATGCACAAGGAAAAGGTATTTGGGAAACAGCTTTATCACCTACACATTGGACATGGGGAGAGTGCCCTCGCTTTGGTGTGAGAATACATAGGAGGCTGGGGGAGATGAGATTTTCTTCATGTGACAAACTGTAGCAAACTGTTCTGTTCTCTCCTCAGTACCTATCAGATGTCTTACAAAAGCATACCTTGCCAGTGGTCTGCACATGCTCCTCAGCTGATATTCAGGCAGCTTTCAGCACTATTGTCTCCAGGATACAACGATAGTAAGTTACCGCTTTGCTTGTTTTGGTTGTTGATTCCCCATAGAAAGGAGAGCTTGTAGTCCTCAACTCTAAAAGCCTTTCAGCTCCTGTGCCCCGGTGCTCAGGGAGTTTTCCATCCAATAGTGGAGAAATACTTCTCCTTTCCAATATTTCTGCCTAATTTACTCTCCTGAAGTCAGAGTTATGTCATTCTTCAGTACTCGCCAGCCCTGCAAAGTTTTTGCTGTTCTGCCGTGGCGGGGGGGATACAAGTCTCTTTTCGCTGACAGCACTAATTTTATGAGATTGTACTTTGGAGGCTTCCTCCTGTGTCAGATCTAATAACCAGTAAAGCATGCAAAGATAATAGGTTTTAAAACAGCTTTTTTTCCCTTTTTTTCCTCACTTTAAATTGCTTCCTGGATAACGTCCTCAATTCCTTGAGGCATTTCCCAGCTATCTACTGAGGGCTGTGGGTATGTTCTGACACAGCAGTTAGTTGCAGTAGGTGCATCCCAACCTAGGTTGAGTCCAACCCTTTACAGACTATCAAAATGTGTGAAAGAAAGCAAAAAGACCAATTAAGAAAGTACTGAACAATGCTGCATTTTATTAACAATGTTTTAAGCTGCTGGTAATCACTGTGATATTGCCTTGTGTGTTGAACGAGCTCTCTTCTGCCTTGGTTGTTATTAACCAATTTTTTTTGACTTGTTCTGAAATAGTTGTTTGGAAGCACAATTATGAATATGTTCCCTCTTTTTCTGTCTAGCTGTAACTGCAATTCTCAGCCTCCAAACCCAATTAAAATTGCAGTGGCCGGAGCCCAGAATTACCTCAGTGCTGTATTGAGGCTCTTTGTAGAGCAGCTGTCTCACAAAACCCCTGACTGGCTCGGCTACATGAGATTTTTGATCATCCCTCTAGGTAAATAAGGAACAATTTTTCTTCACAGAAAGATGAATGGGTTAAATGTGACGTGTTCCCTTAGCAGTAGCCCTCCTGAAAGCTTTGGCCAGGTATATGGTTGTTAAATGAGGCAAATGTCATGCTGGCATAGTATTGTTTAATGCTTGCATTGTTCTTGTGTGAGTGAATTTCATCTTTATCCTTGATGTCAAAGTCTGCTTGTAAACCTTTTGCCTAAAGTAAGGGGTTGAGTCCTTTCTCCCATATGGGCAGGCTCGTATGTATCTTTTTATCACGATACAGTGAATGCACAGAATAATGTTCTAGAAGCCCTTTCCCTGGCTGAAATCTTTAATTCATTGGGCACTGTGTTTCTCAAAGCAATAACTGTTCCGGCTGCTCTGAGGCTGACACAGAAAATGTTTATGGTGGAGGAGGGGGGGAGATGAAAAATTTTTAAAGGCTCTGAAACTGCTGAGTGTTTAAATTATTCAAATTACATGTATCTTTTGGCCTTTCGCTCACGTGCTGTTTCCTTGGGTTTTTTCCTCAGTTTTCCAGCACCTTATCTCTGCCCTTCCAACAGCTCAGCCAGCCTGCCTGGCTGGAAGGTAACCCAGCTTGGATCCCTTGTGTCCAGGGAAGTGGTGTGAACTGATAATAACGTTAGAGGTCTCATTGTCACAGTCAGAAATGTGAGGAATGTAGCAGCAGAGAGGCCTGGGGAGCCAGGCAGTCACTGATGCTTGCAGGCAGGGGCATCTGGGCAATGTTGGTGTCGTAAGAGTGTGATGCCAGAAGTTGGTCTAGTCTGAGGCTTGGCTTGTGTGAGCAGCTGCTTCAGTGAGTGTGAACACGGCACTTAGGTGACATAGGCAGCCGTAACCTTGAAAAGTGCTTTTTCCAGTCTTCTAGGTTTGGGACGAGCTGATGGCATTTGCTGTAGGAGTCGGAAGCTGCTGCCCAGCACCCTGAGCAGTGGATATTAGGCTGTTGATTTGGTGGCGAGATTTGCAGAAGTCATGTGAAAAAGACAGGAGAGCTGGATCCTTCTGTAAGGAAGCCATTTAGTTTCCAAAGTGGTTGGCAGAAATAGGAGAGAGAACCCTTTAGGGGGTAGGAACATTCGCAAGAAAAAAACATTTCTGCACGCTTAAATTTGCTGTGAATGAGAGCTTGTATGGCTGAGGATTTTGGTCCTCATGTGCTGCCTGTCTTTTGGCCTTCAAAGAGGAGTTGTCCGTCCTGCAGTCTTTAGTGGTCTGAAAAGATTCTCTTTTTGAAAGTAATAAACAAGATTTAGTTAGTGTTTTGAAGTTTTGTTCTTTTAATCTTAAAACTTTGGTAATTTAAAAAAAAAAAAAAAGAATAAAGCACTTTAACTTGATAATGGAACTGCTTCAGAACTGTGAATGTTTTTTGAATGTACTTTAAATATAGAAACTTCCCTATCAGGGCCTTTCCCATAGAAGTCTGCAATTTTTCCTGATCAGATCAAGTGCTTATTTCTGGCCCACTGTCTGGCAGTTCATTAAAGTGACTGAGGAGCAACCTCTCTTTCCTGACAATTGAAAAAGCACCCAAGACAAAATGGTGACCATGCCATAGATGTCTTCAAGGAAAAGACTTCCTGCTGTTAGCAGCCCCTTCAAAGTCGGAGTGGCTGAGTTTTTTCTGAGATGGTGTTACCTTCTTAGTCCACAACTACATGCTGCAATGACAGAAGAGCCAACCTACAGTGGTTTGTTGACACTGAGAAATGATTTTTGTCTGTAAATGTTTGTACTGGGAGATTCAGTCCTGCTTCGTGCTTCTGATTCTATGGCTGAAAGACTGTCAAAAGATTGATGTTGAAACTAGTGAAGAAACAATTCAAAAGGAGCAAATAAGAGAGGGGGAAAAAAGGTTGAGGGTTATTTTAACTGTATTTTATTTTTTTAAAAACATTTTATTTAGCTCCCATGGATAGAACTTGGGAGATCTTGTGTTTAGTACTTGTTTCCAACTGCATCTGCCATGTGTGATGTGTTTTCCCAACATGTGAGAAAGCTGTCACTTCTCCAGTGCATGATGCAGAGTTCCGCATGCACTGCTTAAAACTCCACTGTAAAAGAAATTGTAAGTCTCAAAGTAGCCATTATCAGGAGGGTCCGGGGAAGAACTTGTGCCTCAGCTTCTAATGATACTGTGGGGAGCTCAGAGAGACCTTCGGCTTGAACCTGTTGTGGAAGTCTGAAAATTAGCACTGTTTTGGAGGATGAGAAACAGTGAGTTTTTCCAGCTTGAGTTTTAGTAGTGGATGGTGAGCATATTTAAACAATCAGGGGAGTTTTTGGATGGAGTTGTCAGATTACCGATTACCAGCTGATGACGCAGCTGTTGTGGTCTCTGGAAGTGTGGCTTGATGTGAGAATTCAGTGTGCAGGAAGGATAAAAATAAGCAGGTTAGGAGAAGCTCTGAGGCCTGTTCATGGCCGAGTGTAAATGTACAAGACTCATGCTGAGCATGGAAAGAGCAAAGACTGAAATGTGGTGTCTGGACAGTGCAGTCCTGGCACACCTTCTCTCCTTTCTTGGTAGACTGGACAAGTAGTTGCAAGAGCAGGTTGTCTGATTTGGGGACACGTCGCCTAAAATGAAGGTGGCAAATTTTTTGACCTCTCCCAGGGCAGAGGTGGTCACTTCAATGCCTTCCCTCTCCTCCTCAATACAGGTGTGAAGGCAGGTCTCCATCCAGGGCTGCAAGCTGGAGGCTGGACACAAACTTGCTGAAAGGAGGTCTTTTCCATGCTCTTAGAGGAGCATGAGGCTTAGTTAGGGCAAGCAGGGACCCGATGCACATGCCAACATTCACCAGGGACTGTAATCCTTGGAGTTTGCCTTCTGTCTTTAATTATAGCCTATTGATTGAATTTATGGCCATTTTGCTTCTCCACTGATTAAACAAGGCTCCCTGGTTGCAGGTGATTTCCTCTTCTCTATTGCAAAAAGCAATGATGTACGAATGGTATTTGGAGGAACGGGTCCGTTCCTCCAGCCACGGTGCCCACAGCGCAGCCTGCGGGGAGGAAGGGCTGCTGGGAAAGCCACCTGCAGAACTGAATGACTGAGATGGAGAGCCAGGGGCCCTCTGCGTCTTCCAAATCACTTATATCCTCAGCAGTTTCCCAGTCCTGTTTTCCTTGGCCTTTTAAAGTTGTGTTTGGCAGGGGGGAAGGGGAGGCGTCACTGAAAGATACTGGTAGTGCTGGAGCGGTCTATCTGCTGGGAATTCTATCTGCATGCTTTTGTAGAGATGAGCTGGACTAAATTATGTTATAATTGAAGAAATTTATTTCTGGGATGTCTAGCGTAGTTTGATTTTGGAATTTAATTCCTTAACAGACAAAGAAAACATACCTGCATTCAGTGCTGGCAAGAACAACTGTCATGTTTTCCTTTCTTTCTTAGGATCTCATCCAGTGGCCAAGTATCTGGGGTCTGTAGATTATAGATACAACAACTTCTTTCAAGATCTAGCCTGGAGAGATCTGTTCAACAAACTTGAAGCACAGACCACTGGTAAGACCATGTGTCTGTGTCTGGCCTGTGTGGGATAAGAGGCTTGAATAAGTAATTTTAGCAAAGGTCAAGTAAATAGAAGAGGAAGCAGACATATGTTTTTGTTCCTCTTTTTTCGTTCCTCCACTACATTCCCTTTTCAGATGCTGACCTTTGTATGCCCTCCGCTTGGTGGTTTGCAATCAGCTGTTGGCTCCAAGACACTAGCTGTCTCTCAGCTTTGTTCTTTAGTGCAGAGGTCTCGCTACCAAGTTTAGTATATTGCTTTCTGTAGCCCTTCAGAAACTGTCCAGCCTAAAAGATTCAGAGAACTGTAAACTTTGGGAAGATTAACTTCTGTTAGTTGCATTGGAGAATGACCTTGGCGTTTCTGAAATCCACTGACGGGATCTTTCTCATTAAAAAAGAATTTTGTTCTTCACCAGTGTTGTAACATGTGAGAGCTGCCCTAGGTCAGATCAACAAGTTCCTGTTCTGATCTGAATCTGTTCTAGGCCAGGATAAAACCTTACTGTTTGTTAAAGTACTAATTTGCTTAAAATATTAATGCTTACAGTTTTTCCATCTGTTCCCTCAAGAATGGAAAGAAAGAGGAGAAAGGAGGATCTGCGTCTGTCACCTAGGGCTACGTGAAGGCTTGAGACTTCCCTGAGGAGTGATCCCCTCATAGTGGCATATTCCCCACAGGGATTTCACTAGCAGGAAAATGCATCAGGGCTTTGGGAGCACTTGCAAGGGTGGAAAGGTTGCAGTGTGCTTCTCCTGTTGAAACTGTAGAGCGTGCCTGAGGCTCCCTAGGGAACAGGATGCTCACGGAATTCCTCTAGCTGTGAGAGGAGGAAAGAGAGCATCTTTGCAAAATATCGTTCAGAGCCTTTTCCAGCAGGTGGCAATTTGGCTGGACAAGGCCCTGGGCAGCCTGTTCTAGAGGTAAAGTTAGCCCAACTTGAAGCAGGAGGCTGGACTGGAGATCTCCTAGTGTGCTACCCAGTCTATGTTTTTCCTTGATTCTAAGCTTATGGAAGAAGAGATGTACAGAACGGCTTTCTTCTAATTCCTTTAAAATAGAAACAAATGTCCATACAGATTTGACTTCTGTGTCTGGCTTTTAGGGTTACTTCATTAACTGTAGAGACCCAGCTTAAGAGCCTTATCTATTCTTTGTAGATTGTATGCTGCAGCCTTTATTTACTTGCCTGCATGCTATGAGGAAAATGCATTGTCATTTTCTTGCCATCCAGGCTTTGTAGATTCTCCATTTTCATCTGTGCAGTAAGAACTGCACAGAAACCTTGTGATGGCATAAGAAGATCTTGCAAAAAATGAGAGCTCTTCACTGTTCCTTGTTGAAGTAATTGTTGTAAGAAACTCTGGGTAAAAATGCCTGTTAAGGCACCTGATGAAGGTAACTTGTGTTCCCTTGATACCACAGTTGAGATTCTTTTCCTGAAACAAAAGAAAATGGAAGACATTTAGGAAATGTCTTCCTGTCAACTGGAATCAAACGCACTCTCACAGACCTCGGGCACACTCGCTGCTACACAAGTGATCTTTGTGCTCTTCCTGTCCTTGTGTGGCTCTCGGTCTTTCTGATGAGCTCAGCTAGGCCATGAGTTCATTAGGAAATCAGGAAACTCAAATGCTGGTGTGGGCCCGGTAGCTATCCAACACCCTGGGAGAGGCCACTAGGCACTTTGTTCACCAGACAGATGTGGTCAAGATGGAGAAAAGTCTAAAGTTGACTCTGAGCAGGGACACGTTTTCAAAGAAAAGCATTCTGACAAGTATCACCGTAATACTTCAATAAGTAACGCTGTGCCCAGATGCCTGTGTACCTATTGTGCCTTCCTAATGTTTTTCCTTTGGTACTCTAGGAGGTTGTTTGCTTTTGTTTAGACATCTTTACAGTCAGCTTCCTTTGGAAGATGCAGTTCAAATGCAGCTGGCTGGGTACCATCAGCTGCTTGGCTGAGCAAATGGAGGACAGTGCTGATGATGGTCTGAGAAGTCACTTCATTGATTTTCTCTCTTCTCTTGCAGTTCCAGAAGCGCCTGATGTTGTTTCCAGAATAACGCAGTATATAGCAGGGGCAAACTGTGCACACCAGTTGCCCATTGCTGAAGCAATGCTGACGTACAAGCAGAAAAGGTATGTTACTAACATAATGCTGACTTTCCAGAATGACCATCACGTTTAAGGTGAAGTGCTTTTCTCATCGTGTGTGCCAGCAGTTTTAAAATCACTCCAAACTGCAAACACCTGGGGAGCCTTATTGTACCCTGCACCAAGCAGTGTATTGCACTTAGATAACGGTGAATCTGCAGCAGTGTGGTTACCTTAAGTGCGGTGGTTTCTTTGGAGACCTGAGAGGTTTGGGGAAGTAAGGTTGTGGACTCTGGCATGCCCTCCCCAAAGTATCTTCTATGAGACTTGGCCTTTTTGCCCCAGTATTGAGGGAACTGAAACCCTTTCCTTCTGGAGTGTAAATAGCAGACCACCTCGCTGGGGAAGCAAAATCCTTGTTGATTGGCAGTTGCAGGCTACCAGGACTCCTACTCGGGAGGGCTGACATTCACCAGGTTTTATTTCAACTTCTCTTAAGGGATAAGCAGCCTGTCAGAGGGAGGATTGGGGTCTGAAAACAAGATTCAGAAGTATGTAGAGCCTCATACAGCCATTGTCCATGAAAAAGAGTAATTGTTTCTGAGGCACAGTGGAGAATAATGAACTCTCATTCACACAAATCCCAATAACTTTTTCAGAGCAGGACAAACACCCACATCATGGGATTTTTCTCCATTCAGACTAGCAATCTCTTGTGAGGCATGGATGCTTTTAATCGTTAATGATTGCCTCTCCCATGTTGTATCTGATCTTTTGCTGCTGGTCCATCAACAACCATCATTGGTGCCTCATTTTCATAAGAACTGGGAAGGATTAAAGGTGTGGGCAAAGTCACTTTTTTCCCTCGTCTTGGAAATGTTCGTTGCTGGTTGGAATTGCTTTTCCATTCCTCTGTTCTACATTACTGTGCAGAAATGATTCAGTAAAGTTTAGCCCGTTCATTATGCTCTCCTAACGAAAATATTCCAGACTGACTAGTCCATTAAAATGAGTACACTCTCTTCGTGTGTTTGTGAGCTTCTGTAATGTTAACGTGATAAAAGTGAAGTTTGGAGAGCCACAGGGAGCTCAAAGCTCTTCGCTGCAATCTTTTTTGTTGTTGTTGCTTTTGGTCTGAAGATCTACCTTACTTAGAAAGTTCTGATACCTCTAGTGCAGCGTTAACCCCTGCTGATGGCTGCTTTGTTTTCTCTGCTCCCTTCAGTTGCTGGGTTCTGCACTGGTCTCCACTGCTTTCTCCATTCAGTTACAGGTTCATTTTTGTCATTTTGAGTGTCTAATGTGCCCAGAAAGATCAATTGGGTAAATCATTTTGAGTGGCTGATGTGCCCAGAAAGACCAACTGGGTACTTTGTTGAAAAAAACACCTGAAATCTACTTCAGCAACGCACACACTTACCCTTCCCAGCAGTGTGCATGACCTCTTTACCAAGCTGGTCTAATCCATTTGGATTTTAGATCTTTTGGATCTTGTGGTGCAATGTGTGACACTGTTAAGGTGTTCAGATTGTGCTGCAAACTCAAACCCTGCAGAAGGTTGCTTGGAAGAGATCACTGGGACTGAGTCAGACTTGTGGTGTAGCCTGCGGTCTTTTAATATCTCTGTCGTGTCCGCTTTGACATAACTTCCATGTTCAGCCAAGTACCACATGGGTAAACTGCAGAGTGAGCTAGAGGAACAAGCTGTCCCACGGAGCGATGGGCAGTTATCTCCTCCTGTGGCTTTCTTTGGAAATGCAGCTATCTGTCCTTGCAGCAACGTAGGGAGAATACTGTGGAAAAAAAAAAGAAATTGTGTTTCCATTAACACTATCTAAATGAATGCATCACTTTGTTGTAAGTATAATAACATATTTATCTTTTTCTTTGGTTGCCTTCTGAAAAGGAAAAAGAGCTTTCATTTTGATTTTACTCTAAGGTATCAGTTCCTTTTAGGTTCCCTCTCCCATCTCCTGTCTCTTTTCCACCCATAAGCTGGTCTTTTGTGCCTTGTTTAACAGTTCGTGCGGGTCTGGGATGCTCAGTTTGTGCTTCAGGTCAAGTTCTGCTCGCTGCTTTGAAACTATGGCATTTGCTGGCAGAACGCACTATTAAAATAACTGCTCTGCCTTTGGGCCACACAGACGGGTTGCCAGGGTGTGCACAGAATGAAGTGAGGGTGTTATTAAGGAAGTAGCTTTGAGCAGTAAAACATTGAGAAGGTAGGTTTTTCTTCCCTACTTCCTAGTTAATCCTTGCTATTTGGTCACAGCCATCAGAGATATAGTGTAGCTCCAAAAGGATTGGAACTGAGCAAAGGCTTTTCGTTTCCCATCTGTTCGAACTGGAGTGCTCTAAGTGGTACTCAGTGGCTCAGGGGGTGCCTCAGACCCCTTGTTTTGGGGCTGTGCCAGTTGGGGTTCAGCTGTGCAGTGTCTGAGTGCAGACCAGTGAATCTTGTAATCAAAAACTTAAGGACTCGTCTCTCACTGGCAGGCCCTCACAGACGCATGGGACTTCTCTGAGCCTAAGAGGAGACAGAATGTATGCTAACAGGGGGAGTTGTGCTCTCTGAGCTGCTCCCAGGACCCCCTTGCTCTGCAGGGTCCCCTGCTTCAAACCATATGGTTATTGGACGTTGCTTATTTTGACGTCTGTTCACACAGTTACTGCAACTCCATCTCCCTCAAGGCCAGAGGTGAATGGCTTCTTCAAGGCCAACTTCCAAGGCAATGGTCCATGTAGAAACAGCAGCACTCCCTACAAATTCATTGCAAGACGAATTTCCCAGTATCCTAGCATGTGCTCTGTTAAACAAGCCCAAGGTCCAAGGAAAGCGAAGCCAGCTAGCCAGTTTTTAGGACATAGCTGTATGTGATGAGCTGCTTTATAACTTATTGCCAGCTGTCCCTATTTTGACTGACCTCTGCTGTCCTACCTGTCCCCTTGTTCTGTTTGTCCTGCCGAAAGGTTGGCGCATGTACTGCCTGTGATGGACTGCATATGGTGCGAAAGCTTTGTCCTGTTCGTTTGGAGCATCTGCTGACCTTACTTGAAATTGAGAGGGCTGGGAAAGAGGAAGGTGTTCAGGAAGGAAATGCTTGCCGTTTCAACTTGTCTGCGTTACACTGGGTGACTGACTTTGTCTCTGAGCACTGGGAGAACTAGTGGTTACTGAATTGTCAAGAAACACTGCAGTCCAGGCAACACCTGGGGAGCTGAGACCGTGCTGGCAGAGGTGGGGGCCTCTCACCAGGAGGCGTGCGTCATCAGTGTTGATATCTCTCTGCTTTGCTTTCTTGAATGAAACCGCAGTATTTGAGATCTGATGCTGTCAGCGGACACTCACTCCCAGCGTAGCCGGATTGCTGATCAGTTCTGTATACCTGGGCTGGTGTCACCCACTGTAATTCAGCGCCCAGCACAGCTCATGCCATGTGGCTTCTAGATAGCCCTTGCATGAACCTGGGGAGCAGCTTGGCTGTTGGAAAAGAAAGCGTTGCTCGCTCCTCAGTGCGAGGGCTGGGTTATTTCCTACCTTATCACACATTTACTAAAAGCTTTCCACTTGTGTTGTAAAGAGAACTTCACCAGCTCTTGCTCTCTGGAGCACAAGAAGGTACCTTGGGTCGGAGGGTGAGCCAGTGCGGGTTCCTGGGCGATAGGAAGCAGGGGTAATGCTGGTTTCTGCCTGCTGCACATCGCTGGCTCCCTGCAGGGCCGGGAGTCCAGGTCCTTTCTGAGGGCTGCTTCTAAACCACACCCTGCAGCAGTTGCTGAATGTGAACGCAGCTGGTGAAGACGGACCCGCTCCCTCCTCTGGCTCAGCAGTGCCCACATCACCTGACCTGTTGCTGCGTGAACCTCCTTGTGCAGCTCATGGAAACGTAACTGGCGTTTACTTGTGCCCCTAGCCTGGCGGAGCAGCGTGGAAGAGGAAAGAGTCAAAGCTCAAGAAATGCTCTGGATGTCCTGTTGAGTGTGGCCAGTCCGCTGTGGGAACACGAGGGATGCTGGATGAGAGTTTCATGGGGAAGCAGAGAGGTGACTCATACGGTGTGTCATGGAGACTTAGAGTCCCTCTGTTTCGTTTGGCCACTGGAGACTGGGTGGACGGTGTTAGCCACTAGAGAGCTGCGGCTTCCCAGTGGGAAGGGCAGATGCTTCATACCGAAGATGAACCTTGCGGGGTTGGTGGTGGTGCCTGGCCTGGATTCGCTTAGAGGCCTGCTAGTCCTTCAGCGATAAAGTCCCTTCTTTCCTGTTGTTCCCCTGGAGGACTTGCCTGGAATAAAGGTAGTACCCGAGACCCTCCTGCTAGGTAATCACAAGTGTTTGGCTACATATGAATCTGCTCTGGGTTGCTTAAATTGAAATGAAATCCTATGAAAAGGCTAATAACTGGCATAATTGGTCTAAGTGATTTTTCAGTCCCTCTTACTGTAATATTTGAGTGCTTTGTGGCTTATTTTGTACTTTGCTCCAGAAATGAGAGAGATTATTCCTTCCCTTTGTCAGGAGGGTGGCTCCTGGTGATGTGGCGTGTCATTTTTAAGAGTCTTAAAACATCCAAATCTGCCTGTGAGTCTTTGTTCAATCTGAATTAACTTCTTCTGCTGAGGAGGGAGCATGCAAGTTTACTTCTGGACAGTTTACCTTTGAAGGATTGATTGCAGGTGGATGGATTTTGCCAAATCAAAAACAACAATTAGACAACCCCCCCATTCCAGATAAAGAAGAGCTTCTTTTTAGCTTCTCTGCGTAGGTCTAGTTTTTTTATTCCTCATAAACAGAGATGGAGCATCAATAACGCTGTTGAAAAATCACAAACAAGGGTTAGGTCTGGCTTTAAATTAAAAGGGGCTGTGGTAGGAGGCCTTGGCTAAGGCGAGAGGATTCTGGATGAATGTTTTTGGGATCCCAAAGGACAAGAAATAGGAAAGAGCAGAAAAGAGAAAGTGGAGAACAAGCACGGTCATCTCATCTCTCCTTCAGTCTCCAGGAAGAGCAGCTGTTCTGATAAGCTGCATTTGCAGAAGCATGCGTGCAAGATCAGAGTTCCCAGGAAGATGTGTGACAGAACTAGCCTAGCCCAGCTGAAATCCAGACGGATTGCTTCAGGGACAGCCTGTGCATCATTGTGAGCTGTGATAAGTGGCGGCTGAAGCAAAATATTTATTTCAGAGTTGCCCCTCGGCTCTCTTTGGTGAGAGTATGAGCTCCCTGGGGGAACAGGAACAAGTTCTTTGCTGGAATCGGGCAAGCTTTGCTTTACAAGAGCTCGGAGCAAAGCTATCCAGTAGCTGTGAGATGACTAGGCTATGCTTGTGCTTCCCTCACTTGGTCAGCAGGACTCGATTCTGCCTGCTTCACAGCCTGTAGAGCTGAAGAAAGGAGAAGAAAGCTGAGCTTTTGTTCTGTGCTTCTCCCAACAGCTGTGCATGTTTCTCCTTGCCCTTTGCAAAAGAGGAGCTGGAAATCTCATGTTCATAGGAGATCTGTTTGCTGGGGGACCTGCAGCCGTGGTTGGAAAGATGTGACCTTTTTGGCTTCTAACCCAGAATCGGGCACTCCGTCAGTTTTTCATGTGCTTTAGGGAACGAGTGAAGATGCAGTGCCTGGGGTTGAGGGCAGGAAGGGAGCAAGGCCCCTGGCTTTGCCGCAGATCTCAGTGAGCAGAGCTGAGCCAAGGCAAGAGGCTACTTGCAGAAGCACACTGCTTTGGCCCAGGGGGGAACTCTGGCTGGGTCACGTTTCCTGCAGTTATATGCCGTTCTCTCCGTGGGACTTAGAGGAAACTATCCAGGCCCTGGTGACTGCACAGTGGTTGGCAACCTTTGTGCGTTTGGTGCATTTCTGATCGGTTTACTGAAATATTTGTGCTGTGCCTAGCAATATTCTGGGTGAAGGCAGTGCTGGATTTTGTCCTGAATGTTGTGGTTATCTGAGGGATGCACAAAAAGAGAAACATGAGAAAGCTCAGCGCTTGTCTGCTTCCTACCTGTTTCCTGTGCTTGGCCACTGAGAAACGTTGTGTATCTTACCTGTGCAGCTACTTCCACTGCTGAACTTCAATTCCTCTGAACACGTGGGTGTGCTCCTGCAGCCCTCTCCTGCCCCATGCTTCTGTCTTCCCCTCTGTAGCACCTGAAGGGAACAGTGGCTCTGCAGGCCCTCCCAGCCTGCCTTCCTCCTCGCTCGGATCTTCCCCCTCTTGTCTTGCCGATTCTCTCTGGCTCCTGTTAGGTTTGGTTGTGGCCTTCATTGCTGGCCCGTTGTATTCACCCTCTGGCTTCTGAATCCTGGGCAGGACCAGAGCAGGAGGGGCTAATGTCTTCCTGCTTCCAGAATGTGTGTAGTGTTGTCTTCAGGTGTTTCTGAGACATCCTGTGTGTTTTGTTCGGTTTGGTTTGGCTGTTTGCTGTTCTCGAGTTGGTGTCCTGATCCACCCAGTATGCTCTGGTGCTTCTCTAAGTGGCTGCAAGCTGCCAGTGGTAGGGAACATGTATCTGTGCGTGCGCGCGAGTGTGTGTGTGCGTGCGTGCGTGCGCACTTGCTAGTGCTATACAAGTAACCACGTGTCACGGCTTGTAACCCCGTGGCAGGCTAACTGCTTTAGCGATGCTGGGATATGCAAGGTATGGCACATGACTCCGCAGGTGGGACGCGTGAAGGCCATGCCTGCAGAGCGCTTCAGGTACTAGTAAGTAACGCACAGTTCTCCGTGTTGTTGTGGCACAGATCCATTTCCTCGCAGTAGGAGGCTGTGTGTCTGTAATGACTGCCATGCCATTAAAGCATGTTTCTCTGTAAAGTGCGAGGGAGGGAGGAAGAGACCTTTCCCTTGAGAGATGTGCCGTAGGCTGCGTGATCTTCCCCACCCATGCAGATTCTTAGCGTGCTGGCAGGGGGCCTTGAGAGAAGACATTGGACTGGCGCTTGCATACTGTCCGTCCCTGCTGCATGCTTGAATGCAACATATAAAGTGAGTATTGTGCCCAATGTGGAAGCAAGCTGTTAACAACTCTTTTCTCTTTGCCCTTAGCCCTGATGAGGAATCTTCACAGAAGTTCATTCCCTTTGTTGGGGTGAGTGTATCTTGGTTACTGTCTCAAGTCACCTACAATATCTCCACAAGCGTTAAAACACTTACCTGGTTTCTGGGGTACGGCAGGAGCACTGGGTGTTCTGAGGTAGAGCGTTAGCGTTAGCATCTGATGGCGGGATGCAACTGCCTCCTGTGTCAGCAAACCTCTGAGATCCCTTAGAAAACTGCTTGGTGTCTTTCACTTTCCAAGCAGCTAGCTCCGGGCTGCGTGCCTGCCAGCACTGAAGCAAGCACCATAGCCTAGCTACCGCCTTGTTAATTCACTACAGAGAAGAAAGTGTGATGCTGAAACGCTCTTGACCCAGAGCCTGTCTTTGTTGCAGACCAAAGCACCTCATTAGTGGAGAGTCACTGCTGGGCCACGTGCAGAGGAGTGGGCTGTGTGTTCCTGGAAACCTGATCTCAGGGTGGCTGTGCCGAGCATTGCCCCTTGTAATCAGTTCGGCCAAATTTGCTATTCCAATGTCAGTCCTCTGTGTGCTTGTCATGAACAGTCTCCGGTCCTCTTAATATCCCATCCGCTCCTGGGAAACAGAGAGTACATCCCTCTAGGGAGATCGTATATACCACTGTTACGTTTGTCTAGAGGCAGTAGCAATTTAATATATTTTAACATGAATATGTATTTGGAATACTAGTCCCTGGCTTTTCCTCCTGTCTTTATCTTTAAATGTTCCCAGTTTATGTGGCCAAATGCAGAGTATCTAGGCAGGGGTGTGTTTGTGCTTCTGTCGGTGTGTTTTGTGCACAATGTACTTTGCCTTTTCTAGATTCCCTCCCCTTATTTGATTATGCTTTTCAGTTGCTTAAGTTTTAGGTATCAAATCATTGACTTGTGGCCCAAAGGATATCCCTTGACTGCTCTTCAGCTACTGGATGTCCTCTTCACAGCTTTTGCTGCTCTCCTGTAGCTTCTCTTTCTTGCATACTGGTTGTCTTGTTCTGCCTTCGCTGTGTTAAGCTGACTTGTGTGTGTTCCCGTTTGTATCCCTGTCAATACATCACAGCTAACCTGAAATCCCAAGGATTTTAAAGTGTTTATCCACCCTTGCACTCAGGCTGACCTTGCTTTCACTCTGGTGTCTCATTGCAGCGTGAACCTCTCTGCAGCGCTCCCGTGATAACAATGTACTTTTGTTGAAGGAAGGATATCTTTTGCTAAAGCAGAGACACATGTTCCTGATTTGCTCCCTCCTGATGAGTTTTGCGGTGATATTGTGCTGTGACTGCTGGTGAAGAACTGCTGTGATGAAACAGCCATTTCACCTTCCCAATAACAGGAAAAGCCCAGGTTGAAAGCTCCTGGCCTCATCTCGCTGTAGCTGTTTAAGTTCTGCAAAGCTTTTCTTTGAGGCTGATTTAGTTCAATGCTACGTGCACCGGGAGTCAGAGCGTTTGTCCAGTTGCTCTTTAAACGATTGCTATCCTTACATTAGCAACAGTTATCCAGACTGGATTTGGTTGTCTGAAAGGGGAAGAGCAAACAGGTCTGTTGTGTGCATAACGCTGCCAACCTACCAAAACTTTTGCCTGGAAAACACAGGCTGGCTTCCTACATCAGCTCATGGAGAGGGTCAAACCAATGCTGCTTATTCCTGCCTCTGACGTATTCCTGACATAGTAATTCCCCATGAGACGTGTCTGAAGAGACTCTTAAAGGCCAATTACAGGCGTCTTACAAAGTCTGAAGCTGAACACAAACACTGTTCTTTCCCTCAGCTGCAGCCTGCCTGGAGCTGTTGGCCAAGGAGGGGAGGGAGCCAGCGATGTTTGGGTTTGGGGCTCTTGATGTTGCTTGGACTCTGTTGGCTTCTAGGCTGCAAAAATTTAAATCCTGCAGCTGGGTCGTACACAGTGTTTGATCCAGAAGCAAGCAGGGCCGTGCTGTGCTGCTCAGCTGGGCTCTGAAGAGGTGAGAGCAGAGCCTCATGAGGGGCCAGCTGGACACACAGGCTGGGGTTGTGGTGGTAAGGCTGCATCGTCCTGTGCCTGCGTTGTGCTGACAGCCAGGTGCCAGGAGGGTTAACAGGATGCACATCCTTCCTGAAGGGAAAGGAGGTTGGCTGCAGCATTCCTGGATGGAGGCTTTGTTGGAACTGCAGCAGTCTCAAACTCCTCCCTGAATGAAGGGAAGGGAAGGTGTTTAACCTTGTCTTCCTCCCATGTGTCTTGAACTCGAGCATCGTCAGTCAGCCAGCAAGAGGGAAAAGGCCAAAAGAGATTTCCTTTCTGGCTTGCAGATCAAGGTGGATGTAGCCATTTTTCTGTGTTGCTTGTTCTTCCCCTAACTCTTCTGCCTCGCCTTCTCTTGTTCCCAGCTACTGAGAGTCTGTGAAACATCCTCTTGACGTTTAACACACACACACACACACACACACACACACACACACACACAAGCACAAGTGGCTGTTGGACTCCAGAGCCTGATTTGTTCCCCTTTGAACAGAGACTGACCAAACGAGCTGCAGCCTCCGCTAAGAGCCGTAACTCCTTCTCCCACACCAGTGTCCACCCAGGGAGCCACTGCACACATACTGCTGCGTTCAAGATGGCTTTTCTGAGATTGGAGCTAAGCGATCTACCAGACAGCATGACTGCTGTCTAAGATCTAGTGTTGAGTGTACAGCCCACCCCTGCCCCTCAAAGAACTGGGCAAACTTGTTTGCTTTTAATGATTAGATCCTTTTTCTCAATCCTCTAATCTGCTCCCCAGAGATGTGGTCTAGATGTGGTCATGTCTGAACTTAACCATCTTCTGTTTTCAAGCTCAGTAGGCTGAGTGACATAATTTCTCATTCTAAAGCATGTTTTATTGACTTGAGGTCACTTTGCAGCTCTTTCTCATTTGTCAGCATTTTTATAGTGTAGACATTAGCCCTGTATACAAGTTTAAGGACCTTGAGAAGGGTCTGTCCACTGCTGTGTGCAGTGTAATGATGCCCATGCACCCTAGCAGATTATCCCGACAGAAGGGTCCTGCTGTTATATCTCCAAGGCTCATATTATCTTTCTAGGCATAGCGTGTTCTTGGGAGCTTGTTTGTAGCATGCTCTGTTCCATGAATTATTGTTAGTTCTCTTAAGCGTAGCATTTATCCTTATCCAGAATGTACTGACTGGTGGTTGTTCATATCAGAACACATTTGTATCCATTTTACAGTGTGATTCGGATTGTTCTGAACTGTACATGTGATGGTTTATCCGTGTCTGTGCCCCACAGGCTGTGCGAGGAGCTTTATCTTGTTTGCTGGACGCTTCTCTTGTTTGGAGATTAGAAAACTCTGATCAGAAACTGTACTTTGTTGCTTTTGTGGTTTCCTAACAAACCCCAGCAGTGGTGCAACCTGGAAGCGGCTGCACTTGTGTGGTGGAAGCAATATTAGCAGGTGCATCAGAGCAATGCTAAAGAGATATTTGTGTTCCTTTCTGCTCTCTGTCCTACTCCCACAGATGTCAGGAGCAAGCCCTATAGTTGACAAAGCTTGGGGCTGACCTTGGGCTAGTCAGAGCTGTGCAGGTCTGTAACAGCTCCATAGGGTCTGTGCTGTCTTTTGGATAAGTTAGGGAAAGGTTGTGAGCTGGTTCAGCTTGGCTGGACACAGCTGGGACCTGCCTGGCCCTTACAAGACTCCACTTTTTAACATACGTTTACACCACTCTGACCGCAGGGACAGTGCCGAGGGGGGTTGTAGGATTGGGCTTCGTTTTGGAGGTAGGTGTTCCTGAAGTTCATGGGACTCCTGTTTCATAGCTGTTCTGTTTTGTCCCCCCTTTCTAGGTGGTGAAGGTTGGAATAGTGGAACAATCTTCTGCAACGTCAGGTAACAAGCATATTGTGCATGTTTTCTTGTGTCATACAGATTGTGGGAGGCTGATTTCACAGGCTGAACAAACTTATTAGTTGCTTGTGTCTTGAGGTTTTGTAAGGTGAAATTGCTTTTATTAGCTCTTAGTTCCGTTGCATTTAACTCCACTTGGAGAAGCCCTTTTTCTCGATACTTTATGAGGAGCTTCAGGCCAGCTGAAATTCCCACACCCTCATCCAGGGAACTTCCACTCAGATATGAGCAATCACCCATTTTTCTTATGTGTATTGTCACTGGGGTGGACTCACCACTATGGTTATTTGAGGTTCCTGCTCCAAGCTGGAGAGGCAGCTCAATTGCCTAATAAATTCCATCTCAAACACAGGCGAACCCTGGGAACTCCAGGATATGCAGCCAGTTTGCCAATCTGACAACAAATTTAGGCCCAGGTGTTTTAATGTGGGAGTGCAAAACTTGTTTACATGTGCTTGCACACATGGACGTGAGGTAGTGACATTTTATCACTGTGAACTTGTTTTTTCCTCCTTTATACACACTGCTAGTCAGGAATATTTTTTACCTAATCAAACATCAGCTGGGAATTTCAGAGGAAATCCTAGGAGAGAAGATGCCAAATGAGGAACTCAGAGGAGTGTGAATGTCTCTGCCTCTTACTCAAATATAGACAGTCCGTGGTGTAGTTACGGAGGCAGTCAGCACTGATGGGCTAGCTGATCAGTGGATTGAGTCTGAACAAAGCCAACACAGAGGTCTGTGCAGTGTGTGGCAGGAGTGCGGGCAAAGAGACTGAGCTATCCCGGCATGCACGTGCTGGGCTGTGAGACAAACCCAGACAAACAGTTTGACTTCTTCCCTGCAAGGTGACTCTGATGACGCAGCTCCCTCAAGCTCCAGTGTCCTTTCTTCTACCCCACCTTCTGTGTCTCCTGCTGTGAAAGAAGCCTCCCCCACACCACCTTCCTCACCGTCTGTCACAGGCAGCTTCTCGTCCTCAAGGTAAAGCATGTTTTGTCTCATTACATTCCCCCTTGTCTGTGTTATGACATACACAGGAAAAAGGAAAACTCTCCAGAAGGAAAACCTGTAGCTCTGCCTTCCTCCTCCTCAGCAAACACTTGAAGTTCTCACCTTTCGCATTCACCTCTCTTGCCTCTGGAGTCACTGTGTCTTTGCTGGCCCTGGGGATGCTGGGGAGAGCAGAGGGGATCTTGCACCTGGTAGGAAGGCTGCACTTCTCAAGAGCAGACACCTTCAATCTGGAAGGGGCAGCCTTGGTTCTGATAGGCTGGTAGAAACTCTGATTCTGATGAGCTAATGGGGTAACCTGTTTGGGAATGTTTGTGTTCTCCATCTTCTGGTGTTTTCCCTTTGAGACTGGATTTTGTTGGGGAGATATGTAGCCAAAGAAAATACCCTAATACACCGTATGTGGGTGTCGCACAGATGCCTGTTCCGTAGCTAGCCTAATCCCTCACAATTGTTACGAAACGTTTTTAAGGACCCAAGGGACTGCAAGGTCAGAGTGACTCTGTGGAAAGGGCATGCGAGGTGGGGAGCTGACAGTTGTCAGGTGGCATAATGGAACTGCAGTTGCCATCCGTGCATATGCCTGAGAGCATATCTGAATAGCAAGGAGACAGCACCTGTAGGCAACATGAAGCTCTAGCTTAGCTGAAATTTATAGGGGTGAAGGGAGGAAACCACTAGAAGATTTCTGGTAAGGAATTGCCCTGACCATAACTCTCATTTTGTTGCCACACAAAACGTTGGCTTAGCTGTCTTACGATTTGTGTGCGGTTCTGGTACCCATCTCTAGAAGCACACGATGAAGTTGCAGGTTCAGAGGAATGCAGGTAACATGATCAAGGGGACAGAGCAGCATCTTATGAGGAGACGCTAGAGGAGGTTGGATTCTGCAGTTCTGGGGAGGAGGAGACAGAGAGGTAAGACACTCAAGTTTTGCAAATCAGAGTGGTGCTAGATTTACTGAATGCTGAACTGTGGATCGCCAAACCTGTGGTGCAAGACCTGGGAACACAGTGAAACTAGCAAGAGGTCAGTTAAGGGAGAAAGGAAGGGGCTTCTGCACGCAGCAGGAAGGGTGTCTTGGGACCGTATTTGCCTCTGCTACTTCTGTGGCAGGAGGATCAGCAGATCACAGAGGGGGTTAGGCAAATTCATCTGATCTCTGGACAGCGGATCCATTAATGGACACTAGAGGATGACGCAGGGATGTCCTCTCTGACATCCATAACCCTATGATTGTCAGACTGGGGAAGTCTGAAAGAATGCTCTGCAATTAGAGACTGGGCTCGTATGCTGTCCCTAACCAGCGTTTCCTACTGTCCCTGTTAGAGACAGAATGGGGACTTTTTCTGCCCACCCACCACCCCAGAGAGCCCTTTGAAGCCAGTTTTAGATATTGGAGGTTAAAGTTTCCTTTAAACAAGAGGAACTGGGAATGTGGAAGTCCCAGATTAGCAGGTGCCCAGCCACTGGAAGGTGTTAGTGGCTTCAGCCTGACCCAGGAGGCATGCTTCCTCAAGTCCCTCCTGTTGGCCCCGTGGAGAGCCCTCCCGGCCAGGCAGGTCCCAGCAGGCTCTGGAGAGCAGAGCTGACTTCTCATGCGTGAGTTCCGCATGGGGCTTTTCAAATGCAGAAGTGGTTTGGGAACCCATACCCATAGGAGTGCAGGCTAGTAGAGCTGTGAGCCGTGGAGGTGGTACATCTGAAGCTGACACCTAGGCTCTAGGAATTGGGTACTTTTTAGCTTAATGCTGTGTAGTAAAATCGTCAATAAACGAGGAAGTTTAGTTTCATCAGTATTCCGTCTCCACTGATCCATATGTGAAAGCACAGGGGTTGGAGGGTGACCCAAACTGAAAGATTAACCCGTGTATTTAACCAGGGATGGAACAGAAAGTCCTGCCTAGGCATAGTGAGCATAAAAATACTTCGTCTTTACAACTGAGGTGAGAAATGTGTTGCATAGGAGCTTTAAAACCCAAGGCTGCAACTCAAAATAAATAAATAAATACATATCTTAGTTCAAAGTTGTCCTGAGAAACCAAACCCTGGTTTTGGTGATCCAAGATAAACTCTGCTTTGCTGTCTGGCTTCAGCTGAATAAATGACAAAGAAAAGGAAATGATTTGCAGAGAGGACTGTAACGATGGTCTGTCCTTGTTTTACATGAGAGTTGCTTATTACGCAGGTGATGCAGAGGGATGCATATTTCATTCGAGAGCACCGATTCATCTTTTTTTAACAATTGCCATTTCTCAAACAGGGGACACAGTTAAATGTAATTCTCAACAGACTGGTAGATAAGATTTTGTCTAGTATTGGATGTTACTCAACGCTGTATCATTGTGTAGGAAGAAGTACAGGCCGTCAGCCGTAGGTCCACTGAATGGTAACCCTTGATGCAGTTGGGGTTAGCTAGCAAGAGGCAAGCGGCAGGCCAGGAGGGTGGTGGAATTTCCCAGGTTGCTGTCTTCCCTTTTCTGGCTCGAGAAAGGCTGGCAGTGTGTTTTGGTGACACGTCTGTTACCACACAATGCGCGGGAGTCTTCTATAGCACATCATGTCCTGAAATCTGCCGTTGTTTAGCAAACATCACAGGACTTGCAGAGCATTTTCCTAGCACGGGAATTCCCCAGCCTGCAGCAGGGCTCTGGAGCGGATTGCCCTCTGCCAGCTCTGTTACAGGGACCTGGGGAGAGTGGGGATCCTGTGTGACCTGGTGGAGCATTTGGACAGGAAGGAAGGCAGCTGGCGAAGAGATCATAGGCATAGGAGACAGAAGTCGTCAGGGAGGCTGGGAACTGAGTGCCTAATGCTGAGGGATCCGCCAGCTCTTTGCTTCCCCCAGTTGACGATTTTGGCAGTGCTGCACCTGGCCGGAGTCATTCACTCACTCATCAGTGCTCGGGAGGCAGCAGCTAGTAGGGGCTTACGGCCTCTCTTCCCCACTCGAAGACTGGAAGTGATCTGGGCCTCCTCAGGGGTTGCGTTTGTCAGCTGGGTCACTGAACTCGGCATCGTGTTGGGAAGCGGTTTGTCTGATCCCTTTCCCCGCTCTTCATCCCTGTGGCTGTGCAGAAGGTCAGCTTGTCTCAGCTCATTGCAGTGCTGTGCTGCCAAGCTGCTGCCACCCTGTAACGTGACCCAGGCTGCATCGCTCCGCGGTGACTTGTGCATTTGTGACTCTCGGGTCTCACCAAGAAGTGTTGCTGCCTGGTTTCCCACAGAGCCAGATGCTTGTCCTCTGACCGTCTGGTCAAGAGCAGCAGCCACTCTGAAAAAAACACTGATGGGGAGAACTTTGCTGCGTACTGCACAGAAATGATCTTCTCTTGTTTTCTAGCCAGAGCCTTGGTGCTGAGCTGATGGGCCTACAGGTGGATTACTGGATTGCAGCTCCACCCATGGACAGAAAGAGAGACCCGGAGAAGAAGGACCCCTCCACTACCAAAAACACACTGAAATGCACTTTCCGGTCCCTCCAGGTCAGCAGGTTACCTGCCAGCGGCGAGATTGCTACCACGCCAACGATGTCCATGACTGTCGTGACAAAAGAGAAGAACAAGAAAGGTAAGGTGGACATGTTTGCTGTTGCCAAAGGCCAGGAATACAATGCTGCTCTCCTTGTTCTGCCACCCCAGGGCTGACTTGTCAGTCCTGCGCTACAGTGACTTAGTCATATTTTTAGCCCCAAATCCTAGTCCTTCTGTAGACAAGAAGTGATTGTATAAGGTGATAGTTTGAAAGGGCGGTTCCTCTTTGTGCTGTAAAAAGGGGATGTACTCATACTTAGAGCTGAACAGCTAAGATGGCATAGCCCAAAAGAACAAAGGTGGGGACAGAGAAAGGTCATTTGTGGGTCGCTGTGCAGAAAGCCAGGAGATTGCGCTACGCTGGACAGCTTTCTTGTGTTCCTTGTCAACCCACTGGTACTGGTTTGGGGTGTTGGTTTAGATGAGAGGGAGCTTGTGACCCTGACCACCAGGGTCAGTGCAGACCCTGCAGCCTGTACAGCTCCATGCTGTGATCTCTCCTCTGGTGTGTGACAGAGTTGCAGAGAGAGTCAGGGCATCTCCACATCCCATCATGGTGCAGCATACGGCAGCAGCCCCAGCAGAGACATTTTGCAGGATTTGACGTGGTGTCCTCATGTTAAAGTACAGTTGTTGCAGCCAGACAAACACACCAGCCAAACCGTTGCTGGGTGTGCGTGTGTTTGTGGGAGGTATTGTCACTCTGAGCAGGTTTGCAGCAATGCAGGCTCTTCTACAAGAGCTCTTACATTCTTACACAGAGTGCTTTATGGGACAAGAGGATGTAAAAGAGAGGTTCTCCCAGTACAAAGCCTCATACTGACTGTTTCTGGCTTAGTCTTCTGCTGTTAAGCTCATGGCTTTTAGTATATTTCTCTAACCAAAAAAAAGTGCATTTTAGATGGTGTCAGTAATTCTATATTTGCACCTGACCTTGGTAATGTGAAACATATTAGAAATTGTGAACAGGTCTGCAGAGGAGTGTTTTCAAGGAAGCAGCAAGGCAGTTCTGTGCGTGCATGTGACTGCCAGTAGCTGTCCTTTGCAACATCTTCCTGCCCAGGGGCCTGGGAGTCAGTCCTGGTGGAAGCAGGGGTTTGGGTGCTCTGGGAGAAGGCCTGCAGAGCCTCCCAGACCTGTAGCTGCAGGACACAGGTAGATAACTGCAGCCAGGTCACTACTGGGCCAGCACGGCTGTGGCACTGCTGGTACCAGAGCTCTCAGCCCCAGCTACGCCCTTTCGAAGTGGCATGTCTACGGGAGAAGCAGTCCTGAGACACTCAAAACGCTCGTCACCGGGCTGGCTGCAGGGAGCTCGGGGTGTGCCCGAGGAGCCTGGAGCGCAGCGCTGTCCTGGAAGCCACGTGCAGTGAGTGGGACTCCCCCTAGGTGGTGCGGCCGCCCGGCAGATGCCGTCAGCCCTGCTGGGGCGCAGGCTGGGGACCGCTGCGGGTGCCGCTGTTTTCCCAGCGTCCCAGCAGAGCGGTAAGAGTTACCCTGAAGGGGCCCTTTGGGACCTGGTTATGAGCTGGGAATGCTTCTTGTAGAGGCACTTAGCCCTCAGGTCTTCGTGTGTATAGGTGACAGTGCAGAACACTGACACGGTCAAACTGCTGCCAGATGGGTTAGAATTAAAATCAGAGTTAGAATTTTGAGACGTGAATGTTTCAATGCAAAAACCCAAATGAGTCTTGGTGCATCTCCTGTGAGTGGCAGAGATTCACTGTGTGCTGGTTTGATTTTCTTCCAGTGATGTTTTTGCCCAAGAAAACAAAAGACAAAGAGATTGAGTCAAAGAGCCAGTGTATTGAAGGAATCAGCAGGTTGATTTGCACAGCGAAACATCAGCAGAACATGCTGCGGGGTAAGTGCAGCTTGCATCCCCTCAGGCTCTGGCATGAGGCTCAGCTGCTAATGTCTTGTACAGGCAAGGAGCTGACCTGGTATTCTGCCCTGTGCCCTGTAGCCAGTGTAATGGGGGCCTTCCTGGGGAAGCACTTGGATGTGGCCAGCATGGGGGATTGCTTTAATAGGTCTGGGGTGTGGGAAAATCCTCCCTCTCCTAGGAACTCCTCTGAATCAGTGCCCTGCATGAGGACAAAGACTGGGCCAGGCTCCATTTCCCCTCCCTGTCATTCAGTGTTTCCTGTGCGCATCTGGCAAGTAATGGTGGAGAGCCATGAGTGCCTGCTCCTCTGGGCAGGAGTCTGGCACAAAGGCACGCCACAGTGATAGCCATACACACATCTGCAGGCAAACCCAAAGTGCCTGTCAGCAGAGCCGTGCATCCCATATCTATACCCTGTTCAGTTAATAATTCCCACCACTGTTAACAGCAGAGGAATCTGCTTAGGTCACCTTCCTTAATTCTGGCCTCATCCCTGTGAGACTGGTGAGTGTGAGGGGTGGTCACAGAATATGCGTCACCTCTTCAGGAAACACAGATCTCCTGGTTAAGAGTGCAATGAGGAGAGACTCGTGTCCATCTCTGTAAGAGTGCATTTGCTCAAAAAAGAAAGTGGAGTGTGTTTAGGAAGTTGAAGAGATCAGATCAAGTGAAGCTGAAATCAGCAGTCTGGGGATCTCCAGTGTCAGTGAGTAGAAATGATACAGGAGCGCTGCCAGAACAGCAGTCTGAGCTGTTCTTCCTAAAGCTGGTCTGCACTTGAGCCTTTTTCCCCTGTGTATGCAGCTACTTTCAGTGACAGCGGTGGGGTGGCCAGGTAGAGCAGCTCGTACCCTGAGCACAGAACGTGGCCAGGCCTCCCTCTGCTGACTGCAGGGAGGGTTCTAGCAAAGCTGCTTCTGGCTGGCCACTTCCACTTGATGTTTTCTAACNTTTTTTTTTTTTTTTAACCCTCCCCTGCAGTCCTGATCGACGGGGTGGAGTGGAACGACGTCAAGTTCTTTCAGCTGGCAGCACAGTGGTCCTCTCATGTCAAGCACTTTCCCATCTGCATATTTGGACACTCCAAATCTAACTTCTAGCCGTGCTCAGCGGAGGGACCTTCTGTCCGTCCCAGGGACTGCACACCAGGAGCCAGGAATTGCGTGCCAACTCTGACTCGCGTCGCTCTGCCCTCTCCTGCAGAATTAATTACAGATGTGCTTGGATTACTTTTGAATTACTTTTTTCTATTAACTCTTAAGTTTACTACAAGGGAAGGAAACTCCTTTAAACAAAGGCAAAAAAAAAAAAAAAAACAGTCTTAAATATAGATGTGCTGACAACAAAGTTGTGGGGGAGTTGGCAGGAGCAGGCAGCCTGCCCAAGATCACCTACCACTTACAAGCAGATAGTTGAATTACTGCACTGCTTATTAACCTGAGACCTCATTGGTGTGTGTGGGCTGGGGGAGCCGCGGATCAGCTCAGACGGATTTTGCGGAAGAGCACGCACGTTATGATGCATTTGGCCCCCTCTCTCCGTATTTCTAGCAAAAGCGATGGCCAGTCTTTCTTCCTGCTGCCAAAGGACAAGAGATCAGCGAGTCCGGAGGGAGTTCAACTGTCCGGTTTGGAAAACAAACCAATTGCATAGCTAGGGAGATCTAGAGAGGAGATCGCCCTTCAGTGCATGGAGTCCGCCACTGGGACGGGCAGGTGTTTGTGCTGAGGTGATGCCTGAGGAGGGCTGGGCAGGAACAGGAATTAGGGAAACACTAGATGTAAGGAAACTCCAGTGTCCCAGGTCTGTGACAATGACCGAACCGAGCCAGTCACAGTGTCCCGGCAGCTGGCTGCGCTGCTGAGGGACGTCACGTCAGTGGGGTCGCTGCTATTTACATACTCACACCGATTATTTACCTGTCAATAAAACCTCGTCCAGCCTCTAAAGGGAAAGGATTTTTTTTAATAGCTGCAGCTTTTTTTTAATGCTTTCTAAAAAAAGAAAAATAAAAAATAAGAGGGGGAAAAAAATTAAGTTGCCAAAAAAAAAAAACCAAACCCGAAAGATGAGCCGTTGTCTGTGAGGTGATCCATCACTGTAGAGGCTGGAGTCAGAGCCAGCTAGGTGCTCTGCATGTCCAGCTGCCTTCCCGTCCATCTGTCAAACTGCACGTGTGAGATAGCGTGGGCTGCTTTTCTGCTCAGCCTTTGTCCTGCTCTGACCGCACCGTGCTCCCCAGAGCCGGCTGCTGTCTCCACCTGGGTGTATTTTCACTGTGCCCAGCTTACCCACCCAGGACCTCTCCTCTTAGGGACTGCAGGACTGTAACAAGAATGAAGGGTGCTGGGGGCGGGTGGCCTCCTGCAGGCTGCTCTGTAGATGGAAGTTGTCCTTACCATATGCTTTCTGAATGTCGCCAGGGGTGTTTATTTCTCCATGGGTTGCATCCCTTCCCCAGCAGGATATGTTTGCCCTGGCAGGGCATTGCCCGTGGGCTGAGGCTTTGCTGTGCGATTCAGTCCCAAGCTGCAGTGGAACCTAGAGCTGGGACATGGGAGGGGATGAAGCCGGCTGGGTTCTTTGTCCGTCTCAGGCAGCAAAGTGCCCTGGGAGCTGGAGGAATGAGACTTTTGGGTGTCCCATGCCCAGGGCTCATTTTTGCCTGGCTCCGGCTGTGCTTACGTTCACTTTGCACACCCCGCTGCTGCCAGGACAAGGGGATGCTCTTGCCAGGAGTTGGCATGGCAGGCAGCAGGTCTGGGCAGCCCCCGGTGCTGCAGATGTGGCTTTCTGCTCCCTAGGCTTCTTGGGGTGTACCCAGGAGGGCCTGGAAGCAGGTGGCGGGGGGGCTTTAGGGAGCAGTGTGCCTGCTGTGTGGAAGAGCAGATGTCCCTGGTCTTTCAGGGTAAGGGACTGAAGCTTTTGGTGGGGTCCTCTTGGGTCCCACCCTTGTGAGCAGGCCAGGCTCTGCAGGCATTTCCAGAACGCGCTTTCAGAGGGCAGTGATGCTTTTGAACCTTTCCCAGCATCCGCTGGTCAGTATTTTTTTCTTTTTTTTCCTCTGGTCCCTTACCCTTGGTTTTTAAAGGTCTGGAGAATTTGCTTTGTCCCGCTTGGTGGGTCCTGCTCTGCACGGGGACCGCCCAGGTGGTTTTGACCACAGTGCTGGTGGTGGTCTCTGTTAGGTCTTCTCCTGCTGATGGGGAACAAGGGGTCATTAGGCAAGCGTGTGCTCCCTGCTGGATCTAGTGCCTGTTGCAGCTCACGGCATGGGCTGCTTTACTGATTTTGATTTCATGAAATCCTTTCCCAGCACAAGTGCACCCTGCTCGGCCAGGGACGGGGTATTCCCTTCAAACCACATGTGGGAGGAGGACACGGTCTAACGCTCAGCGGCACGCTGCTGGGCAGGCCATCTCATCCGCTTGCAATCCTCCTTTTTCCCGCAGTCCACGGGCAGGTCTGCCTCCCGTCTGCCAGCACTTGGCTGTGCCAGGAGCTCAGCTCCGGTTTAAACGTTGGCGTGTCCATCAGTTCGTGCGTTTTTGGTTGACCTGAGCCGATGCTCTAGGACTGAGTAGCGTTGCCTAGCAGCAGCAGCATGGGAGATGGTGGATAAACACATGACTTTTTTTTTTTTTTTTTAATTTTATTGAGGCTGGTGCATCGAAAAAGCTTTTTAAAGGAAATTAGTCAGTGTGCGATTTCTTCCTCGAGGCTCACACCGGTGTGACAGGAGTGACTGGGCTGGGTTCCAGCGTTAGGAGCCGCACGTGGCCCAGGTGGTTCTCGGTGCCGGAGCGCGTTACTGCTGCGGAGGAGGGACGGGCTGACCCACTGCAATAACTTTGTTTACTGGGGAGTAAGGGGGAACCATCACTGTGCTCCTCTTTGTATTTCAACCTACTGTAAAGAAACAGACGGTAGCTAGTGCAGGATTCCCGAGGTCCTGCCTATCAAATGTATGTTGCCCTGCTCTACTGTGTGTGTATGTGTGAGAGAAACACTTGCGCTCGTTGCGTTTCATGTTGGTTTGCGTTTTGTTCTTACTTTGTACAACTGAATTCACCGGGAAACTCTGCACACGTGAGGGCTTGCGTCTCTGCAGGGTTTCTCCCCTGTGGGAAGCTGCCTTTGCTGTGAAGCGTGGCCCTTTGCCCATGCGAAGAAACATCCTGACTTCTCAGCCTTGTCCTCCTGAGTCCAGCAGCGTCACGCCGGGCCAGCCCGCATGCAGCTCCCAGGTCTCCCACCAGGCGATCTCCCACTCTCCCAGCTCCCCCAGCAGGTTTTGGGGTCCGAGCTGCGATCCAGCCCCACCAGCCAGGGGTAGCACCAGGGCTGCGATGGGTTTGTGCCCACAGCATGGCGAGGAGAGGTGGCTGTGTGTGAGCTGCGGGCTACAGAAGGCTGGCTGGGAGCACAGGCAGCGTAGCTCCCCGTTCAGCTCTCAAGGGGGTTGGTGAGAAAGGTGCAACTTGAAGGAAGAAACACCATGGTGTTATCTTGCCAGCCTGTGTGAGACTGGGCTTAAAACAGCTGGTGTCCTTTCCAGTCGTGGGTGGGAGAAGGGCCCCCGCCTTGCTCAGAGGAGAGGTCTCCGGAAAGGGCTCGTTGTCGCGCCGGGCTGCGCGACGCTGACCTAGTTTCGCAGCGCTGGTGAGCAGACGAAAGATGGAAGGTTTTTGTGGCGTCGTGTTGCACCTTGTGCTTCCTGGTCCTCTGGGTTTCTGGAGACAAAGGCTTATCCCTGGCCCTGCCCGGGACAGTCACCTGCTGGCTCTCCTGCTGCACTGGTGACTTTGCAGGGGTCTTGGGTGGCTTTTTTAGCTCAGTGCTGCAGTTGCTACTCACTTAAATTGTTACCGTTTACATCTCAGTGGTGACTGCAGAGTCCCTCTTAAATACACATGAGCTTGGGGAGAGCCACTGTCTCCTTGGCTGTGTTTTGCTGTGTTACTAGCACATGCTTGTAGCTTTACCCTGCAGGGCAGGCAGGGGTGTGCGGCTGGAGGTTTCCTGGGGCTGGAGGAGATGCACCTGCTGGCGTGCAGTCATCGAGCTTGGCCGAGCAGCACACTGACCCATGCTTACCTGGGATTGCAGCAAAGGCCCCACTCTGCTTCCTTAGTGGCAGCAGGGATTCAGCTGCAGCTTGCCTAGAATGGCTGTGCCTGGTCATTTCACCAGTAACGGGTGCTGGAGGGAGCAGTGGAGAGCCAGGGCTTAGGGCGTTGCACCTGCTGCCTCAAAGTTTAAGAAGAAAATCCTGGTGAGAGGAAGCAGAGCCAATGGCCTTCTCCTGCTGCTTGATGTGCCGGGGGATCGTGAAGCGTGGGATGAGGGCAGTCCTGCTGTGCCGCGGTGGAGCTGGTGGTCCTGGCGCTTTCCTGGGGCTAGGTTGGATGCAGTGCCTCTGTCCCTGTTCAGTAGGTCTCAGTCTTGGCGGATAGCTACGTGGTGACTCGTTTTCGTGTGACACTCCCTCTGGGCTCATTGGGCAGGGAGGCAGCCAGAAATGAGCAGCAGCATCTCCCAGAGTTTTCCTGGAGCCTCTTCAGCAGAGCTCTCATGTGAAATGCTCCTGCAGGGACGCTCAGCTGCTGTGGGACAGACTAGGGGAGAAGGTGAAACGCCGGCTTGGAAGGCAGCAGGTCACTTGTGTCCCTAAGGAAGAGCATTGGTATTGGGCCACATCGGTCAGCTGCTGCTTTGCACCTTGGCTGGAGCATTGCCAGAGCGTTGCTTTTCCGGTTGCGTGCCGTGGCCGTGGAGAAGCCGTGGGGAAGCACCTTGCTAACATGGGTACCGCGTGCTGTGCTCTGCTGTGTGCTGCGAGCCTCGTCCAGACTGCGGCATGCGAGGGGATGTTACCACTTCGTAGGTTCCTGAGTTGTCCATCTGTTTCATTGTTGTATTGTTTGGGTTCTAGTTTTTTTGTTTTTTTTTTAATGAAGACATTAAATGTAAATAGCCTTTTTTTGGAACGAACTGCAACGTGCTCGACCTCGTCAACTATTTTATGGTACTAATGCAACACTAATAAAACTGGACATGAAAGCACATACCCGTCCCTTGGGTCATCTCTCAGCAGGGGCTGTTCTGGCATGACTGGGGCAGTTGTCTCTGGTAGGAAATGCTCCTGGAAGCCACTGCCAGCAGCTGGTCCCTTAGCCAGTGGCACAGAAGGACACGTGGGTGGGAGCAGGCCTTACCTTAACGCAAGGTGTTGAGCTCCCCTTGTGGCCAGTTCTCCTCCGTCCTGAGTGTGGGGTGGGAGATGGGGGGAACTGGGCCCTGGGCAGGGACAGAGCTCAAGGTAGGACCTGAGAGGGTGAGGAGGACACAGGCAGTGCTGGTGTGGGTTCGTGGCCCTACTCCTGCCCTGGGGCCTCTTCAGGAGCTGCGTGGGAGATGGAGCAGTGGGGAGAAATACTTATGTGCCCACCGTGGCGTGTTGTGGCGTCACGTGGACAGCGTGCTGTAACGGGAACTGTGAGCAGGACCGTGCAGGGCGTGCTTTGTTCAACGTCTTCTCACCGCTGCTGTAAGGAAGAGGAGAAAGAAAGCTTGGTCAGAACGGCCTTTCCAGGATCCACCTCCTGGCTCCTGGGCATGAGCAGGCTTGGGATGCCCTCAGCTCCTCCCAGGCAGCAGGTCTCATTGCCCCCAAGGGGCCTCAGCTGCAGGAAATCCCATTTTGTGCAGGCTCACACTAACAGCCATGACATGGCTTTCTCTTGCGCTGTTTATCCAGTGGCCCAGCACTGTGTCCCAGGGCAGAGCTGGTGGAGCAGCACATCTTCTCCCAGAACCACGGCCTTCTCATGGTTTTTGCAGCCCTGCTGCCGTCTCCCCTTCCCCTGTCTCCTGTCCACAGAGGGACCTACTCGCCTCATGCAGCCTCTCCTGGACGACAGCCCTCTCCAGCACCTGGTCCTCACCCCTTGCAGCAAGCAGGGACCAGGCTGGCTCCCATTTCTGGTCCAGGGGCTGCATTGGGTGGATGCTGCTGGAGTTAGGGTTTGGTGGGGGGGTCCAGCAGGGAAAGACTGAGGCATACAGCAGCCCGAAGCTGTGGTGTGCCCAAGGGAGCGGGGTGTGTGGGGTGGTGAGCACCTGGGCTTGGTGCTTGTCTTGGCATGGGAAGAAGGATGCAAGCGGAGGGGACTGGGGACAACTCAGGAGCTGGCAAGGGAGCAGAGGACCAGCCCCACAGCACCAGGGAGCAGCAGCAAGCTCTCCACGTTAAGCCCAAAGCCCTGGTCAGGCCACGGGTGCGCTCCTGTGTCTTCTGCAAGGGAAAATACCTGCAAAGGGAATTTGAGGGGTTGACCTTTCGGTCCCAGTCCCTTGCTGTGGCAGAGAGCTCAGCAGGAAAAGCCCTGCTGCCACTGAGCACCAGGAGGGCTGTCCCCGGGACCAGGAGCAGCAGAGCAGGACGAGAGCAGGGAATGGAGCTGGGTGTAGCAAGGACGGTTCAGGGTCAGGGTGTGCCAGCTCACGAGCAATGGGCGCAGAAATCCCTCGCCGACACATGTTGGGATGAGCCGATTTTGGCTGGGCAACCTCTGATTGGGCTCCAGAAGCGCTGGCATCTTCTTTTTGAAGGTCTCAGCCTTTCCCAGTGGATGTGCTGTATGAAAGGCATCGAATGCAAGAGACGCTCCGTCAAAATGCACCCACGGCTTTCTGGAAGGACTGGGTTTGCTACAGTGGGAGCCGGTGATGCCCACAGGACCGGGGTTTGGTGGTGGGAGACGGGGCGTTGCAAGATCCCGCTCCAGCCCAGGCTGCGGCTGCCGGGGCCAGCTGCCCTCCTGCCCTTGCACAACGCCCTGGCGCTGACCACAGCTATTGCTCAACGTGGAAGAGGAGCAGCAGGGAAGTTCTGACATGTTTTTGTTGCTATCATTTAAAAAACAATTTAGCAGTCACCACCACGTGACCACCCACTTCTTGGTGTGCAACCACCAAGCACCCCATGATGTGGTTTGTAAATATTTATTCTGGATAATTTTTTTCTGCGTCCTACTGAATTATTTTCCGCTCGGCAGAGCCGTGGCAGCAGCAGCCCGGGGAGAGCCGGTCCCTGTGTGCAGCATGGGCGGCCGTGTCCACAACAGCAGTGCAGGCACGCGCTCCCCGACCAGCTCAGGAGGAGAGCTCAGCAGTGGTACCCGCTGTGAATTGAACATTTCTGGATTTCCCCCCCAGGATGTGCTCTCCTCACTCGGCTGTGCCCCCGGCAGCGTTGGAAAGGCAGAAGCAGGACCCGGTGGCCAACCGGGCCGCAGGGACTGCCACAGAGTGCGGCGGTGCCGCCCGCGGGCCGCAGCCAGGCCCCGTCCACCAGCCCGAGCGCGGGGAGGGCTCCGGGGCTGGGACCATGCTCGGCACCAGGCGGTTCTCCAGCTCCGCGCCCAGGAGCCCGGCAGTGCCCGGGTCTGCCAGGGCCGAGCGCTCGGCCGGGGCTGGCTGTGCGGCCTGGGCAGGGCACGCGGGGCCGCCCGGTCGCCCACTGGGCTGGACCCTGTCAGCCCGCAGGGCGGGGCAGTTCTGGGCTGGGTGTGAGCACAGGTGCGGGGTGTGTGTGTGAGGAGGGTTGGGTGTGAGCACAGGTGGTGTCTGAGCGTGCGTGTGCGAGGTGGGCTGTGTGTGTGAGGTGGGCTCTGTGCGTGAGGCAGCCTGTGTGTGAGGCGGGCTGTGTGTGTGCATGTGAGGTGAGCTGTGTGTGAGGCTGGCTGTGTGCGTGTGCAAGGCAGGCTTTGTGTGTGTGTGGCGGGCTGTGTGCATGTACGAGGCAGGCTGTGTGCGTGTGAGGTGGGCTGTGTGTGTGTGAGGCGGGCTGTCTGCGAGGCGGGCTGTGTGTGCGTGTCAGGCAGGCTGTGTGCGTGTGTATGCGTGTGCGAGGCGGGCTGTGTGCATGTGAGGCAGGCTGTGTGTGTGTGAGGCAGGCTGTGTGCGTGAGGCAGGCTGTGTGTGAGGCGGGCTGTGTGTGTGTGTGTGAGGCAGGCTGTGTGCGTGAGGCAGGCTGTGTGCTTGTGAGGTGGGCTGTGTGTGTGCGAGGTGGCTGTGTGCATGTGTGCAAAGTGGGC
>VXAL01013287.1:11945-104995 GCA_013399475.1 Chauna torquata | reverse complement strand
GAGTGGGGAAGCAGCGTGGGGACGGGGCCTGAGGCGGGACGAGGGGCAGAGGGTTGTTTGGGTGGGGGTCACGCGAGGTGCGAGGGTGGGCACGGACGGGGAGATGAGGCGAGCACAAAGATGGGCAGGCTGCTGGGGGGCCGGGGCCGCGGTGCTGGGCTTGTCCTGCCGGTCTTGGCCTTCCCTTCCATTCTCGCCGGTTTATTGTATGCTTTCCCATTAGTCTTCTGTTCGGCGTTGTGCTCCTGTCTGATTGTCCTTTGTTTTAACTCACGTGAAGAGAAAGGAGAGGCAACAGGGTTCGGTATTGAATTTTATGGAATATAAACACTGAGGGTGGTCTGGCATGAATTTGCGCTCAGCCATTTTCCTTCGCAGAAAGTGTTCTGTGGAACTTCTTTCTCCCCAGGACCGTAAGATGTACAGGAAGATGTTTTTGTGGGGTTGCCTCCTTTTCAAAATACCCCGTTTCTTTTGGAGGTCTGTAAAACCTGAGTAAAGTAAACAAGGGAAAAAATATAGCAAAGGTGGCCAAGCCATCCTGTCTGGCTGCTCTCCATCAACAACTACTCTCTGTTCTTTCCGCTTTTTTGGCCTGTCCTTACTTTGTGCTCTGAAAAAGGCTGCTTCTTTTGTCACAGTTGTACTTTTTTTCTGGTGGTACTTGGTTTCATAAGGGGATAAGGTGTGCCTTTTGGCTGTCCTGGCTTTGTTTCCTGGGTGGCTACGAGCTGATGGTGTGCGTGTCGCGTAATGTTGGATTGGTGATGCTGAGAGTAGAAGGATGAAGGGCAAGAAGAGTTTTGGAAATTTATCACTCGGTTCCTGCTGTGAGTCGCAGAGGGAATTGTTATTGTTTGGCGTTTAATGTCACAGGCACGAGTCTTGCGTGGAGTGTCATCTCTCGTACTTTGTTTGACAAGGTCTGTACCGTGCTTCCTGCCGACTCACGTGGGTGGTGGGAAGGGACCTCTGGAGATCCGTCGGCCACCTGCTGCTGCAGGCCGTCCCGTTAGAGCAGGGCGCTCAGGGTCTGCCCAGCCCTGCTCTGGGTATCTCTGAGGATGATGATGCTGGGATGGCATCTTTTATTTGGGCCTTGCCCAGTGTCTGACCACACTTACGGCAAATAAACCCAGACAGACACAAGGAAAAACTTCCTCATGTTCCAGCCGGTGTCCCTTGTCCCTCATCCTCTCCCCGTGCATCTCTGAGAAGAGCCTGGCCCTGCCTGCTCTGCACCTCCTGTTCGGTAGCTGTGATCAGCAGTGACTTCTCTGCTGAGCCGTCTGCTTCCCAGGCTGAACCAGCCTGCCTCTCTGCATTCGGCCCGTGTCCAGCACTGACCGCGTTGGTGGCTTCTGCTGGACTCGCTCCCGTGTGTCACCATCCTTGTGCTGGGGAGCCCACCCGGGGCCTGGCTCTCCAGGCAGTCTTACCAGTGCAGAGCAGCGGGGCAGGAGCCATCCCCTCAGCCCGCTGACACGGCCACAGTGGGGTGATGTTGGCCAATGTCGGCCGTCTTTGCTGCAAGGGTGCATGTTGGCTCTTGAGCAGTTTGTTGTTTTTCCAGGTGCTTTCTACAGAGACGCTCTGTAGTCAGCCTGTACCACTGCGGGGAGTTACTCCGTCCCAGGTGCAGGACTTTGCTTAGCCTTAGCTGAACTTCCTGAGGTTCTTGTCGACCCATTTCCTGACTTGTTGAAGTTTCTCTGAATAGAAGCCCTGCCCTCCAGTATATGGCATGCTTTTCCCAGTTCCCCAAACTTTCAGAGAGTGGGTAATTAAAAACTTCCAAGCAGGGCTGGCCCCGTGTTGATCCTGAGGGGTGCCGTTAGTAGCTGGCAGCCAGGTGAAGGGTGTGCTGCTGGTGGCAATCCTCTGAGCCTGGCATTCCAGCCAGTCTTCCTCCCGCCTTCCTGTCCTGCTATCCAGTCTGCATCTCAGCACTTTGGTTCGAAGGATCCCGTGGGGGGCTAGCCAGGCCTTTGACACGAGCCAAGGTCTGCAACACCCCTGCTTTCCCTTAGCCGCAGAGCCAGCCTTTTCATCACGGAGGGGAGTCAGATGAGTCAGGCATGATTTGCCTTTGGTATACCCATTTTGGCTGGTCTCAGTCACCTTCGTGTACTTGGAAACGGTGTCCAGGATTTGCTCTGTAACCTTCCCAGGCGGAGGGCAAGGCAGCTGGCTGATGGCCAGAGTTGCTGTGCNGCCATTTTCCTTCGCAGAAAGTGTTCTGTGGAACTTCTTTCTCCCCAGGACCGTAAGATGTACAGGAAGATGTTTTTGTGGGGTTGCCTCCTTTTCAAAATACCCCGTTTCTTTTGGAGGTCTGTAAAACCTGAGTAAAGTAAACAAGGGAAAAAATATAGCAAAGGTGGCCAAGCCATCCTGTCTGGCTGCTCTCCATCAACAACTACTCTCTGTTCTTTCCGCTTTTTTGGCCTGTCCTTACTTTGTGCTCTGAAAAAGGCTGCTTCTTTTGTCACAGTTGTACTTTTTTTCTGGTGGTACTTGGTTTCATAAGGGGATAAGGTGTGCCTTTTGGCTGTCCTGGCTTTGTTTCCTGGGTGGCTACGAGCTGATGGTGTGCGTGTCGCGTAATGTTGGATTGGTGATGCTGAGAGTAGAAGGATGAAGGGCAAGAAGAGTTTTGGAAATTTATCACTCGGTTCCTGCTGTGAGTCGCAGAGGGAATTGTTATTGTTTGGCGTTTAATGTCACAGGCACGAGTCTTGCGTGGAGTGTCATCTCTCGTACTTTGTTTGACAAGGTCTGTACCGTGCTTCCTGCCGACTCACGTGGGTGGTGGGAAGGGACCTCTGGAGATCCGTCGGCCACCTGCTGCTGCAGGCCGTCCCGTTAGAGCAGGGCGCTCAGGGTCTGCCCAGCCCTGCTCTGGGTATCTCTGAGGATGATGATGCTGGGATGGCATCTTTTATTTGGGCCTTGCCCAGTGTCTGACCACACTTACGGCAAATAAACCCAGACAGACACAAGGAAAAACTTCCTCATGTTCCAGCCGGTGTCCCTTGTCCCTCATCCTCTCCCCGTGCATCTCTGAGAAGAGCCTGGCCCTGCCTGCTCTGCACCTCCTGTTCGGTAGCTGTGATCAGCAGTGACTTCTCTGCTGAGCCGTCTGCTTCCCAGGCTGAACCAGCCTGCCTCTCTGCATTCGGCCCGTGTCCAGCACTGACCGCGTTGGTGGCTTCTGCTGGACTCGCTCCCGTGTGTCACCATCCTTGTGCTGGGGAGCCCACCCGGGGCCTGGCTCTCCAGGCAGTCTTACCAGTGCAGAGCAGCGGGGCAGGAGCCATCCCCTCAGCCCGCTGACACGGCCACAGTGGGGTGATGTTGGCCAATGTCGGCCGTCTTTGCTGCAAGGGTGCATGTTGGCTCTTGAGCAGTTTGTTGTTTTTCCAGGTGCTTTCTACAGAGACGCTCTGTAGTCAGCCTGTACCACTGCGGGGAGTTACTCCGTCCCAGGTGCAGGACTTTGCTTAGCCTTAGCTGAACTTCCTGAGGTTCTTGTCGACCCATTTCCTGACTTGTTGAAGTTTCTCTGAATAGAAGCCCTGCCCTCCAGTATATGGCATGCTTTTCCCAGTTCCCCAAACTTTCAGAGAGTGGGTAATTAAAAACTTCCAAGCAGGGCTGGCCCCGTGTTGATCCTGAGGGGTGCCGTTAGTAGCTGGCAGCCAGGTGAAGGGTGTGCTGCTGGTGGCAATCCTCTGAGCCTGGCATTCCAGCCAGTCTTCCTCCCGCCTTCCTGTCCTGCTATCCAGTCTGCATCTCAGCACTTTGGTTCGAAGGATCCCGTGGGGGGCTAGCCAGGCCTTTGACACGAGCCAAGGTCTGCAACACCCCTGCTTTCCCTTAGCCGCAGAGCCAGCCTTTTCATCACGGAGGGGAGTCAGATGAGTCAGGCATGATTTGCCTTTGGTATACCCATTTTGGCTGGTCTCAGTCACCTTCGTGTACTTGGAAACGGTGTCCAGGATTTGCTCTGTAACCTTCCCAGGCGGAGGGCAAGGCAGCTGGCTGATGGCCAGAGTTGCTGTGCTCCCGTATTGTACGTATGGATGAAGTCTTGGTTTGACATATTACCAAGATCAGCATATGGATAGATGCAGCTGTTTCTGTATGATGGCTCTGTTCAGCGTGAGCCAGACGAGTTTGTGTTATTGAGTTGTTTCTGACCTCGTGCTGGTGGCTCCCGTTAATGGTTATGTGCGTTGAAGTCGCGTGTGAACTCCAGGGCAGGATTAAATCCTGAATGGGATTTGTGCGTAGTCATTTCGTATACTTCCCATTGGAAGAAAAACATTCAGCACATAATCTGTTGTTATCCTTGTGGTTACCGAACTGCGTGTATGAGCTCCAGACCTAACAGCTGCCAAAAGCAGCTTGTTTGTCATAGATCAATAATACTCCTAGAAGTTCATGGTGACCACTTCTGGCCTAATCATGAAACACTGTGAATTCTGGTTTTCATAAACCAATAGTTGCATTGCATTTCTCTGATAGAGACTGATTTTAAACGCACAGCTGACAGCCGTTCCATGGGACTCGAAGCATCATACTGTCTTTTGACGAGTGCACGGTAGCTCCTTTACAGGGGAGCTGAGCAGCCTGCGCTGGGGCACCACAGGTGGCACGCAGGTCTTATGCTCAGCGTAGGGTAGCAGAGCAAGCGTGCTGCGGGAGATGGGGGCTGCCTCTTGAGCCGTTGTAAGACTCCATGGGTAAGATGACTGGTGGCATCTACAGAAAGCAACAGGTTTTCCTAGTTCTGCTGCGTTTCTCCTGGTGCATCTCTGGTGGGGCAGGGGGGCAGCTGCCCATACAAATTGGGTTCTCGTAAGTTAACGCTGTTTATGGGGGACATGAAATTTTTTAAATGTGGGGAAGGTGCCAGGTTATCGAATTGCAAAATGAAGCATGGGACCTTACTTGTTGTCCAGAAGGAGCTCCTGGAATTGTGTGCCTCCAGTGTCGCAGAGAAGAAGATGGTAGCGTGATGAGAGTGGGCTGCTCTCGCTTGGAAGGAGTTGTGGTGGACTGGCCCGCCGCCTCATGGAGCGGGCTGGCTGGCTGCACGATCACAGGCCGTATGGGAGTGCTGGATAAACACCAGAGCTAAGAAACTTGGGACCTCTGGACGGGAATTTGGGGCCTCTGATGAGAAAATGCATGCGGGAGAGAGATGTTCATTGTTCTAGCGAGTGCCGGCCCCCCTTTCAGGAGAGTGCTGTGTCAGCTGCCTGGAAGAGAGCAGGTTGTCTCGGTACCAAGAGGCTTCCCAACGCTGTTTTGTCTGTACCTTCTCTGGGAGAGTTTAACTGCAGTGCAAGTGTTTCGTTAGTGACTGTAATTGATTGAGCCCCCCTGCAGGTTTATGCCCCTGTGGCATTCCCTTGATGCAGTGAAACGACTGTTTTTTGCATTTCCATCTTGCACTGATTTGAGGAACTTGAATCCTTCCACCTTTCCTCCTCCTCACACTTTGTGTTTTTTTCCGGGATTATTTTTAATCTGTAAATCTGTATCAGCCACCCGATCTGGTTCGCCGTGGGACTGTGCGAACAGCTGAATGGGCTCGGTGGGAGGGCTGGGAACAAGGGGACGGGGAAAGAAAGGAGAGGAAGGATGGTGGAAGAACTACTGAAGCCAACACTTTTGCTGAGGCAAACGTCGATTTATGCTTTTAGATGAAAAGCTTTTTATATATTCTTGGCTTTTAAGAGTTACCTTCTTTCTTGGGAGTGTGCTAGGCTACAAAATTATCACAGCTTTTGAGTCTATAGTACATTTAAGGTGTGTTTGAACGGCACTTTTATGATCATAGGTCAGTCAGGCACGTATGTGCTGGCTGTATCCAACACATTGAAAGTAAGTGACGTTATGACCCCGCCGTGCCTGGCATGGGCACTAAAATTCCCGGTCGCTTTACTCCAGTGTGCTGGAGATGCAGCTCCACAGCATAATTGGTATTGCTATCCAGGCTGGCCGGATTAGACCCGGTGTTGGTGTGCCTGTCCATGCTGTGGGCATACTTCTCATTTCAGTGTAACCATCCCCAAAGTTTTTAGGAACGGCAGCATGACATCATCTCTCTGTTATTAAGGGCGTTATTAATGTTTCACCGGGACCAGGTTTGGCCTGCCCCCATCCAATTACATACCGCAGCCTGGAATCCAAACTCTTCTCATGGCTCCTGGCATCTACAATACTGCCCAAGAGCTGCTAGCAGATGACTGAATTTGTCCTCTTGACATCATGATGATGTCAGTAATAATTTTCTGTGCTTTTCCTGGTAAAGAACTGAGGTTCAGAGCTATTAAGAAAGCTTGCACAGAAGCATGTTGTTGAGTCTAGATCTGAAGCATGTAATCCAGATAATTTAACTACAGGGTCATGTGTAAACCCTCTCCTGTCCCCTTTCTTTATTATCAGTGTGTATATATTTGGGGTTGCAGGAGGGGTTAATGGGAGTGCCAGTCCATGAGTATAAAAGGTTGGTTCCATATTCCTTACCAGAAGGTGAGCTATCTTTTTTTCTTTTTTCATTTTTTCTTTTTTCTGTATTAACTTTGAGCTGAAGTTGAGTATTTGAAGGTAACTCGAGCTGAGAGTGGGTTTAGTGGAGAGAGGCATTAAATAACTAGTGAAGATAATAAAAACGAGTTTGTTCTTGCAGCTTACTAATAGGTTTCTGCAGTCAGTGGTCCTAATAAATACAGGGCAGCTTCTAACTCATCGTGTTTCAGCAGCAGCCAGTGAACGGGTTTTTTCACCTTTTCCTTTAATTGTTTCTAGCTACACAAAAATTTGTCGTCTTGTGTTCTGCAGTCTTCCTTTCCCTCTCCCCCATATGGGCCAGCTTCGGTGTTCCCCAGCCTTTGGCTGAGAAACGTGGCGTGGTGCAGAGCTGTCGGCCAGCTTCGGCGTGTCGAGGGGCTGGAAATGTAACGCTTGTGTGGATGTGTGCTCCATGGAGTTGTAAGGGTCGTAAAGCCACGTGCGCTTGACGGAGTGGAGTGAAAGCACGCAGTTAGCTTCTCCCCTGCCTGTCCCCAGCAGGACAGCGCTTACTGGGTGCCTGTTGTAGTTCCTGGCTGCCTCTCTGGCCAGACGGGTGCCGCTGGCCTGGTGGAGAGCCAGCACTGCGACGCAGAGGGCTTCTGCTGGGCGCCTTTCAGCGGCTTGGGGTGCTGGGGGCAGGCTGGGAGCACCCCCAGCCCGTCATGGGGCTGGCAGCTTGGCAGGGCTTTCGTGGGCGGCCGAGCCAAGCGGCAGCGCTCCTGCCTGCTGCTTTCTCCTTGGCAGCCCTCGGGCCTGTCAGTCGCATCTGTCTGTTTTGCCTTCCAGTGGTGGTGAATGAAAGACACCTGATAAGTGAAGGCACTTGATAAGTCCCTCTTTCTACAATTTGTTGAGAAAACTCTTCAAGTCTCTCCTTTTAACTAGTGAGATTTTGGATTGTGTGTGAATGGAAGAAATCTTTCACTTGCATCTAGCTGCTGTTTTTCAAGCAGCAACTTTTGATGTTTAAACATCCTAACTTTAAATAAATAAAGAATACTTCATCTCTTCCAAGCAGGACAAGAAAAGAATAAGGTGGTGGTTGTTATTGTTTTTAATTGAACTTTTAAACTACTCCTGAGTAGTTTGGGGTTGCGTGAAAGTGGATATAAACTGTTGGACGTCACCTCCTTTTGGTTCTGTACATCTTCTGACAACAAGTCATCTGTTAAGTCACAGTCACTTCTGCACCAAGATTTTACATTGCATCTTGTTTCTTTGCAAAATCATTACTTTTTACATCCCCAAATAGGTGGCTGACCGCGCCTTGTACCAGTCTTGCCTGAGTTTCAGGTGGAGTTCACGTAACAGTTGGGAAAGGTGGTTTTTTAAGATGCTACAGTTCCGGGCCTTCAGTATGTCAGAGCTTGCTGATGTAGCTGTAATGCACAAAGAAGCCCTGCTTCAAAGCATGTTTTAAAGTCCCATCTGATTCCTTCTCTCCTCTTCAACTTGTAAAACCAAATTTGGTCTGTTGGACTGTTAACAAGAACTAATGAGTTTCCACTGTAATTGTTTAATGTGTAAGAAAGCATTTCGGTAGGGAGAGACATTGAGGAATTTTTCACATTAAAAAGTACACAACAAACTTATTTTAAAAGGAACTTTGTTATGCCATGGTTCAAAGGGGGTCGAACCCTTGTGCTTAGATGAATAATTTAATTTATTCCCAGTTGCAGATAGCAAGTTCTTCGTGTTGTGCAGTAGGATGTGAAATGGCAGTTTCAGCAGTTTAATACATCGCAAGATCCTCAAAATTGGTGCTGGATATTCAAGCATGACAAAGTTTACTCTTTGAATATTTCTGGCAACCTTTTTCTTTCCGTGTTTCACCAATTTTCTTTAACAAGACAGTAAAGCCTAAGATGAACTTAAGGAAAAAAGTGCCCTTTTCAGAAGCTTCAGGAAATGCCCACATCTTCTCCTTCGTGCTGCTCCTGCACCTCTTAGGCACCAGTCTTTTGGGGCAAGATTCTTAATGGATCGAACTTGATTTGGTGCCTTAAGATGCATTGAAACCACTCGTATCTAAGTGAAGAATTCAGCACGTAAAGAGAATAGCCTAATTGCTTCTGATTTACTTAGTTTGCCTCACAAAAAAAAAAAAAACAAAAAAAAAACCACCACCAACAAAAAAACCCACCAAACAACCTTGAGATTTCAGCTTGACCTCCATGAAAAATGTTGGTGTTTACGTATAAACTCTGAGGGCTGGACGAGACCTGGGCCTGACTGACCAGAGGAGTCCCCTTGAGCAAAGCTGCCGATACGGATCTTGGTTTAGTGCCAGCGTGGGGAATTGTCCTTTGCATAGATCTCCATCGCCTGTGGGGTGTCAGAGTGAGTAGTACCTCGTGACAAACATGAAGACTTCCTCGATTTGTTTTCCCCACAGTGCTGTAAGGGCAAGCTCCAGTCTTGAAGAATGAGGTTTTCCTCATGGCCTTGTGCAGATTTCACACATTTATTTTTGGTGCGTCGTTCCTAACTAAACCCACGTTTCCGCTTACTGACACGAGGGAGGAGGCAGAATGAATCGCCTCCAGGAGAAGGACCTGTACAGGACCTGCGAAGCTTTTGGGCTGTGTAGCCCAGCCCAGAAACAAGCACGCAAGCAGACTGATTTTCCATCTCTTCGGCTGCATCGTCTTCAAACAGGAGGAGTGTTCTTGAGATAATTTTTACTTGTCATTGATGTACGAGGTTAACTGTAATAAGGAGAAGTTAGTTGGCAGCTTTAAAGTGAGTTTGCAAGCGAAAAAGAAAATTTAGGCTTCTCCTGTCTCTTACATGTGTTACTTGCAAGCTGCTTAGTCTTCACGGTGCCTGCGCTTTCACAGTTCTGGTCCTGTGCGCTGCCAGATTGCCAGATGTGATCTGTATTGGTCGTGGCCCATGGTAATGGTTCTGATAAATTGCACGTGATGCGCTCCAGTTAATTTGGGGACTTCATGCTTTTACGTGAGGTGAGGAGGACGGACGATACTTGACCAAGCATGAAGTCAGTGTGGCGTGAGCAGACGATTCCGCATTTAGCACAGAGCTTGTCATTACAGAGGTAAGTTGTCAACATCTGAGCAAATTTGCACCAGCCAAGCGAGACAGTTTCTGCGGCCGCTTCTTTTGGTAGCGGCGTCAATTCACGCAGCGCCTGCTGGCGGACTCTTGTTGCTGTCCTCGCCTTGTGGCGAAGCAGATCAGGGGACTGCACATCAGGGGTTTGGAGACAGTTTTTTGTCCAGGATGAGTTCCTAGTCAGGTTTCTCACGTGCGTGCCTCTTTCCTTCCATCCAAGGCGAAGCTGTCACAACTTGAGGGGGTGGTATGAGAGGGCGGGGGATGAATCAGCTTCGCTGGCACTCTTGTTTGAAGAAACATCTGCAAAACTATGGCAGCAGTTTATACTGGATCCGTGTCTTACATTGTGGAGCTGTGATGTTTTTGATCTGGCACTGAAACCCTACTCCTGCACTTAATATAGTGTCATACTGTGGCCTAAGCAGTTAATTCACATTGGCTATCTGAAGTCAAGTTCTTTTTGAGAACAAAACAACAAAAAACAAAAACAACAACAAAAAACCACACCAACCAAACAATGTTTTTTTTTTTGTTGTTGTTTCTTGAGGGTGCTACCAAACTTGGTGTTCAAGTACTTCAAAGGTTCTTGTTTTGCAACTCTTGGGATACTTGCAGGGAACGTGAAGCTCTTTTCTGATCCTCTGTTCTGCCTAAGTATCCTTTGGAAAAGAGTGTTTTTCTTTGTCCTTAGCAAGGAGGATCACAGGGGAACAGGCTGTTCTCAGCTGCGAGAACAGCTGACTGTTAGGGTGCCGTTTGAGGATACTTGTGTCCCATGCCCGCCCTCCAGAAGAACCCCCCCCCTGCTTTAAGGAGTTCTCTTCCACCTGGTTTCTCCATCTATTCAAGTGTTTCTGTGACTTTTCTGTAAATTAAACCATCCTACTCTTCCCTTACAACCTAGCTGTTGGGAAGGATTTTTGTTTTTAAGCCTGGACTGTTTCGATGGACTGGTCTCTGGTACTGCCCCACAAAGAGCTGTAGTGACACAACTGAAATTACGTAGGCTCCCAACTTTGCCTCTGGGGAAAATGTTTGTATAACTACATCCTTGGGAACTGAAGTGCCAGAAGAGGTAGTACAGAACAGGCTTTGTGTCCAGAGGAGTTCAAATCACGCTTAAGTATCTGATGTGAAGCAGGAAAGAAAAAGTGGTTCTCCAGGAATATGTGGTGTACTCTCGTCCTACAGGAAGCTGGAGGGAGTGGACTTTGTGAACCTGAAGGTCAGTACTGCGTGCAAATGTGCCTCAGTTACAGCTGGGATATTGGGAGTGGACTAATTGGAATGGGTTTCCTTGTGCTGCTGTATAACTGATTTCTAGGAGCAGAATTGCTTCTTTATCTTCAGGGAGGTACTCTGGAAGCTTACTTTTATTTCCAGGTTTCTTACAAATTCACGTCTTGAGTCTTGTGTGTGCACGGTTTGCCTACCCTCCCTTTCAGCTGGCATCCCTAGTAGCGCTCGTTTTGAGGTGGCATAGCTCTTACCTAAGAACAGGGACCTGCGAAGTACCACTGACACCTGCAGCCTCTTCCTCACCAGTAGCAGCAGATTGCTGTCCTTCAGTTTTTCCACAAATCTGCAAACTCAAAACGGCAAGTGGTTCTGTGAGGAACAGAAATAATGATGTTGACTTTCTCTAAAATTTATATTTGTTCTTCTCGGAAGTGGTTCTTCCCCTTCTTCTACCCCTTTGTAATTTTGCACTTTAACTGGGAAAGACGCGGTACAAGCTCTGTGCCTTGTCCAGAGCCCTGATCTCGAGTCTCTAGATTGCTGCTACTAGCAGAATGCCTCCCTTTTTCCTCAGCGGAGATGGTAAACTTCTGGGAATGTACTTGGTCAATATGAATCAAATCAGAAGTTAATCGAGCCCAGGACCTGCCCTGAACAGCACTGATGGCAGCAGCGTTGAGAGGTGCCTAAGAAAGCAAGCACTTCTGATAATTCCCCCAAACACTGTGGAGCTTCCAGGGATTTGCTTTAAAATCTAGTCTATTAATTGTTTCTGAAATGGGAACCATTTCATATTTCTGATTGTCTGTCTTACCTTTCTCTCTTGTAGTTTTTAGTATCTCCGTTTTTAAGATAGGGAACAGTGATCAGAACTTAATTATCTTTGAGACTTCTGCTCCTCTGCGAAATGTTTGAAATTGAGCAAAGGGTTCAGGAGTTAATAGGGAAGAGCTAATGCACGGATGATGGAGTTGCATAAACCCCGTTTCACTAAGAATCAAGCAAAAAAAAAAAAAAAAAAAGAGGTAGCTAGACAGAGATTCCCCCCAACCCCCCCACACTTTGACATGACAGAAAACAAAGAACAAAACCTTTGGGAAGTTCCACATCCATTAATGTTTGGTAGTTAAAACTGGATCAAGCAACTGTCAGTTTTTTTGTTTGTAACCATTACAGGTCCTTCAGAGTGGATTTTGTTTGTTTGTTTTCACAATCTTTTACCAAGTGAGAAGAGCTTTCATTGAGAAAAATGTTGCGTTTTTAGAGGTCTGTGCATAATCCATCGCCCTGTTACATGGACCTTGCCGTGTAGTGCTTCCACCTTAAGGTTACAGTTTGGGGAATTTTGAACCTGGATTTTTGGAGGCAAGTGAGGAAGGCTGATGTGTGGCTTTCATCTCAAACAACTGAGTTATTTTGGCTGTCCCTTTCTAGATACAAGTTCTGCACATTTGGAAGAAAACGTAAAACATCTTGTTTACCACATGAAAGTGTATGTAATCCTAGCTTCTTGAGCATTTTACAGCTTGGGAATTCTTAAGGGGAGGAAATAAAAGCCTGTTCCTGCTTCTTGATACTCACAGCTTTGATCACCTCCAGGGCAACCCACCTTTAGAAATAAGAGTTTGAGCATGTGAGAAAGAGATGAGTTAACAAACTCAGGGAAGATCAACCACCTGTTTCTTACAAGCATGCTGACTCTGTGTTAAAGTATGGACCAAGTGTTGGTACTTATACTGCTTAGTAGCTTCTATCCATCTTTGTGCAGGTGCATGGTTTGTGAGGACTTGGCAACAAGTACCTTGGTATTTATGAATTAGCCACTTTTTTCTTTCTTCTCGCTGTTGGGGGCTGGAATGGCATCTTGTTCTACGTTTTATTATTGAAAGTAGAGTAGAAGTTAGTGTGAAACTGAGAACATGGACTTCTGCCATGTGTTGTGAATACGTGAGGCTCAACTTCCTTTAGTACAAAGCAATTCTGAGCTGCTTCTGCATGTGTATGTATGTAGATGCGTGCTTGGAATTTGATTGCGGTAGTAGAGGCTTTAGTTTATTAAATGAAACTGAGCTGTCCTTTCCTCACACGTATCCTGACTCGTCTTACAGCTTCAGCATTCTTTTAAGTCATGTTTTTCTTGGAGAAGGGGTGAAATGGGGAAGTTGAGCTGAACATACTGCATATCCTTGTGTACATACATCTCATACATCTTCAAAGTCATGCTTAGATGTTGTACAGTATGTTAGCAGATAGAATCTGGAGAGGCTGTATGCTTGCTCACCACCAGAGCGCTTGGCACACGGGTGATAAGCTGATGTATTTGTTTGTTTAATATTGAGGATGGTGTCTTCCTAATGTATCCCTATAGGCTCAGGGCTGTACAGACCCTTGTCACACTGTCTGCATGCCCTCCAGGAGGGTAAAAGCACATCTTGCCATTGTAAGGGCTGGTCTTGTAGGAGAAACAAACATTTTGCATAATTACAAAACCCCATTGTAAATGAAGATTTTCTATACATATAATTTCAGTGTGTAATTATCTAGAGGTAACTGCTGTTTTGGAGGGAGTGTGCTCACATAACTCCCTGCGTAGCAGGGCGACCCTCGACGTCCGCCCCACCTGGAAAGCTCTGGGAGCTAACCGAGGGGTCCAGCTCTAGAAAGTCCCCAGCGGAGACTGCTGACTGCCAGGCTGAAGTAGGAAACAGCAAAGGGAAGGGCAGGGCTGCAGCAGTTCCTTTGAAAGTGTTTTCTGGCTTCGGTCTGAGAAGCTGCAAGTACGTGAGGATAATTTGGCTGTGCGTAGCTTTGCTCCTGCGTGGAGCCATCCCACCCTTGTTGAGTGAAGTTTGCGACATCTGTAGACCTGGTGGCGACCCCAGGCATTTGACTGACTGCCAGAGCCTGCTGCTCTTCAGGACGGCAGCCTTCCTAGCTGGAGGAAGCCGCGCCTGTTTTTACCTGGCTTGGGACGGTGTCCGCTGCCTGGTCAGAGACAGGGTAGTGGCTGTTCTGGATGGAGGCGCGCTCCCTGAGCTGAGCTGTCATTGCTAATTTATGTCTAGGAAGTTTATTGTAGGCTTTGGGCTCAAGGAAGTGGTGTGCTGGTTTGTTAATCTTGATCCGTTGTTGAAAACCAGGCTTTCCCCCAGCAGTGAGAACTTGTCGCTTCGGTAATTTTTCCCTGTTTTATTCTAAGCCTTTTTATCGAGAACAGGCAGCTAATCTCGGGAGCACGCTGTGTGAATCCAGCACGCTGGATTCTTCCAGCGAGCGAGCATGGAAGAGGATGGAAGAAGCATTCTGAGATGTGTGTCTCGGTCAGAGACTTCGGACAAGGGTGATTTATTTTGATCTCCGTCCTCATAAGCCTTTTGACTTGGTCACTTTGCTCAGAAGAGCAAAGCTAGCTTGATTTAACCAAGGTACCTCAGCCTCCCCTGGCTAAACGTGGTGAGGGTGTGCTGTCTGCTAACTGTATGGCGTGGGGATTTCTGCAGGAGGTGGTGCTTGCTGTTGCTGTGTCCCTCACTAAATGACTGCAGGTTCTTCAGACAGTTGTGTGCTTGGCTGGTTGCTCCACTTCCCCTCTGTTTGTCAGGAGTGGGGCCCTGGTGGTGGTGCCCGTAGCCCAGCAAGCTGTTAGAGGCAGCGCGTGTCCTGTGCCTGCAGTACTGCAAATACTGCTGTCTGGAAAACGTGCTTGAACTTGTGCTGACAGGGTATCTGTAATACCTTTGTCGAGCTGTGAGGGAAATTAATTGTAAATATCTGGTTCCTGTATACTGCTAGGTGTATTGGATCTCATAATCCTTTTAGCAACAGAAACAGCTGTTTCAGTTTTGCATCTCCTGCACTGAAAATACTGTGCTGGTAAGACTTTCTCTTTTGAAGCTATATCCGTTGTAACCAAACAGTTCGTCAGGCGATAGCTTCTGTGAGTGGTGCTGTTTTTGAGCAGCCAGAAGGCAATGGGACCTGGGCTCTGCCAGGCGAGATTGCTGGACTTGCAGGCTGCAAGCAGCTTGGCTTCTCCAACCTCCTCTTTCACGGAAACATAGACCAGGAGGGATTGTATTACTCAAAATGTAAAGTGATTGACAGCTTTAGGACCAAAGCTGCTGCATAATTTGAAAACTGGAGCTTACCTAAAGAGACTGGCCCAAAATTTACTTGGAAATCCAGACTGTGAGGAGGCATGTATTTCCCGTAAGATAACTGACGACGACCTGGTTACTTTATGACTCTATCCACTCTCTTGGTGCTCATCTTCAATTCAGGGCAGCAGCTTTGTGCATTGGGCAGGGGAAGTATTTGCAACCCTGAAGTTACTAATTTATCACGTCTGGAAATTCACATTGTACCAAGCAGCGCTAGTGTGTGTGGGAAGAGGAAGGCTTCAGCCTCCCTTGTTTCCTGAGGACATCTGTAGGCTAATGCAGTGCGCGGTGTGGGGGACTTTCTGGAGGTGAGGTAGGGAATGTTCAGCGAGGTCAGTCCTCAGAAAGCACATGCAGCCTCAAAGGCAAATGCAAGTTGGGAAGGATAAAAATACTTTTGGGCATTTTTGCAACTTGATCACCTAAAAGCCTGTAAGGTTATTAGGTAGCTCAGACATAGCTAATCTTATAAATATGTGACCTCTCGACAGTGTGTGTTCTTTCTTTTGCAGTGCCCCCTCCTGTTTTTCTTTTCTGTGGACCAATGTAGACTTAATCAGCAGCTGGCATGAAGAGGGCAGGAGGGGAAGCAATTTTGCACTAATGTCTTAAAAGCATGTGTGAGCAAAAAGAAAGTGTGATATTTGTTGCTAATTGAGAACAATTATTTTACTGCTTTTGTGGAATATTTCCATCTTCTGTGGTCTCTAGGTCATCATCCTAGTTTAGCAGTTCAGTATCTGTATGATAACATTGCTTTGTAGTTAAGATGTGTATATTCTTCAGGAAAAAATAGGGGATAGAAAGGCTATTGGAGTCATTTTAGGGCTGCAGGTACTGCAGTTTTGTAACAGTATAGGCAAGAGGAAGAAAAAAGTCTTGAGTTTGTGGCAGGTGTGTGATGGTCCTTACTGTCTTGCGGTATTGCCACACTTCTCAGTCATTGCTTTAGCCTCATCACAGAGAATTCCATGATAGGCAAGAGTGATGCTGTTAATTATGGTCATGATGTGGATGCATGGCTGATTAATTCAAGGATTATGAGTTTAAGCTGCGAGCCGTTGTGAAGGTACGGGATTGAGTCTCCAGCCTTTGTTCAGGCGATTGGGTAGTAAGGGGTGGGCTTCATGTTTTTATGGCAGTCGCTGCTTCTAAGGAGGCATGCTGTGCTTGTGGGATGCAGAGCAGAGAGGCTAGTCTTTTTCTTTGATCAGGTAAGTAGGAAAGCCAATAAATTGACAAAGATAGTCAGTCTGCTGTGTTTGAAGGGCCTGACTCCTTGTTTTGCTCTTTTTCAGGCTCTGCTTTTCTGTCCCTAACTTTTTTTTTTAAGAAAATGTACTCTTTCCTTCCTGTTCTGTGGTACGACTTGAGATGCATGTATCTTCCTGTTATTTAGAGGTTTGTTAATTTTGTCTCTTTCCCCATCTTCTCTTTCAGCCCACAGCACAGACTGGCAGTTGTGCACGTACAGGATGTCTCCCATCGACAGCTGCTTTGCTGGGAGCCTGTAGAGCGTTTCTGTTGTCCAGTGTGTGTGTGTCTGCATGTACAGTTGTAGCTACTGTCTTGGAAGCAAACTGGAAATAGTATTAATTGGGTAGGCAATAAGAGAAGGATGCACTTATGTGGCACGGGAAGAGGCTGGAAAGGAAGGGGAAATGCTGCTCAGGGGGAGAGGAGCTGTTTTGGAGCGTAGGGCTCAGTGGAGCCTGGTGCTGCGCCTCCTTTAAATCCCAGTGCGTAGGAAGCCAGCTTTGATTTGGTTTTGCTGCTTATGGAACAATGTCAGAGGAGTGCTCTCACCTGCTAAAACACCAGTTTGAAGAGTGGTTTGTTGAACTTAAAATTTCCTTGTTGTATGTGTGGCACATTGAGCAACTCAAGCATTTCTCTGTGCACGATAGCATTTTAATTTTAGATGAAAGTATTTAAAGTCTCTATGAAAAAATGCAAATTACTCCTCTCTGTTCTGCTCGCGTTTTCTGTTTCATGTGATTTTGCAGTGGGCTCTGCATTACATACAGAGAGGAAGAGACCCTTTCCCAGGTAACTTGAGTAATGGGAAGTAGGTCTCCATTAGTTGCATAGCTGCTGGTGAAATGCTTAACATAGTTGTGCGATTAGTCTCAAACATGGGTGAGAAGTGCTGGGCTGTACGTTTGTGATGAAGTCATCAAGTGCTGGTCTAAGCACACCCCTTTACACTCTGTCATGTGTCTTCCCTTGAAGAATGCCTGTGGGACATCTTCATTTCTGTCTTTCTGCCAGTGATGTGCTGTTGGCTGCTTTGTGTAAGGCTGTTTGCAGTTACTGATCGTGGAGTGTAGGTTTGGGGATGTTCCTGCTGCTTAGCAAAGCAATGGATTTTCTGGGTTTTACTATCCAAAATTGTTGGACATCACCTTGAGCTAGCTTTTGGTAAACGATTGATATGTGATAACCTTTTTTTTTTTTAAATCCATGCCAAATTTTACAATTGATAAACTGCAGTTAACTGAGAAATCACATTAATGTTCACCCAAGGTAGAAAGTGTGTTTATGTGAACGTGCACGCATTGCACGCGCAAAAAAGCTGTTACAGAAGTGATACGAACTGCAAAGGTTTGTAATGCTCACTTTAAACCCCTGGAATTAAAGACAAGGTTACATTTTCAAGTAGGGGGCTGGTTTCCTTGAGATTCCATTTTTTGCGTTGAGTCAGAGCGGTAACAAACGCTAGGACTTTGCGCTGGCTCTGAGCCCTGAAGCACTGAAGTGAGGGTAGCCGGTCGTCCTGGCAGTGCCAGGGGGTGGACAGACGGATGGACGGACGGAACTCGGCCGTTGTTGGAGTGGCAGAGCCGGAGGCGAGGCGTGGGCAGTGCGGCTCCTCCAGCAGGCTGCTTGGCTTGGAGGCACCTCAGGGCTGGCGCAGCCGCTGCGCCCTTGGCGGGGATGTTTTCTGCTGTGGGGGAAGACGTCTCTTTTTACTGATTGCTGATCTGTAAATTGCTTAATGTCATTGTTATTTCAGCCAGCAGTCGCTGTTGCTGAAGCTGCCAGATACCGGGCTGTGTGACTTGTGGTGGTGGTGGCCGCAGTGGCGCCGAGGCCGTGGCTACCTGGCTGGCGTGCGTGCCCAGGGCTGGTGCCTGGCACCCGCCTTCGGGTCACCTGCCTGTTTGAACCGCTTCTGAGAGTGTTCTTTTTCTACGAACCAAACGTCCTATCTGAATTCCTTAGACCATCCTCCAGCCTGAAGGGAAGCCACATGTGAAAGGAACCAGCTCTCGCGGAGTCGGGAGGAAAGTTTTGGGGCTGCCCAGGTCCGTGTTCGCGGGGGTGCTCCCCTGCCTCCCTTCCCGCCCCGCAGCTGAGAGGGGAAGCGTCAGCCCTCATGCTGCAGCTTTCCGGGAGCAGCACCCTGGGGGTTCTTCCTTCCTATGGGCTGGCGAAGAGTTAACAGCATCCTGACTGCCCTTTTAAGAAGCGTTTTAGAAAGATTGAAGCTAACAGCTTAAGTAGTTGTCTCTATTTACAAAAGGCTAGCAGCACTAAACACCCATTTAGCGGTGGAGGGTCATGCTAATGTGTTCATTTCAGAGGATTACCTTGAGTGGAGCCCTGAAGGCTATGGATGTTTTGCTCCAAATACGAATAAATTGGGACATCTGAAGGGAAATCGTCTTAACTTTGCTAGAATATCTTTGGAGGGATCATTCTTGGATCCAAGTGCATGAGAAAACTGTGGCAGGACAAGGCTGCACCCAAGGTCAGCGCCCAAGGTGGGCGGCTGCTGTGGGGAGTCGAATTCAGCCCACTTTTTGCTTTGGTTAAAGCTGAAGGTTTGCTTCTGGAGCCCTGGGTGATAAAGGACAAGTCCATTCAGGACTTTCGAGCTTCTGTTGCCGTATCTGTAAGACAAAGTGTTCAAGCTTGGAGCTTAGTAATACCGAGCTATTTGTATGGCATTCCTCAGTGCATCCGTCTCTGAGGATTTTTTTGAAGGTGCTGCCTTGGTAAAGAGCTGCCTTTTTGCCCTGTTGTTTAAGATGTTTATCCTGCTTGGAAGTATGAGCATTACTGACCTATATTACTACACAGAGTTCTGTCCAGGTTATTCTGGGATAATATAGGCGTAAAAGACCAGGAAGTAGAGGAAAAGAGGAGAGTGAATGGAGCAATTCGTAGTGTAAGTAACCAGGCAGTATGTTGAAGCTGAGCTGGAGGGGAAGGGGAAGGCTAGTGTATTGTGGTGAGAAGTGGCTAGATTCTGGTACGAAAGAAGAGGAAGCAAGTAAAGAAAACAGTGTGATTGAAGTGAAATAATCTGATCAGAGGGAGAAAGAAGATCATCATATATACTTTGCTTTCCCACTGTACAGGCAGACAGTAGAGCTCCGTTTTTTGGCAAGTGAGTTTATGGCCTTCAGATTGCACCAATGTATGTTTCTTATACTGGCATGGATTTTGTATTTCCTCGCTTAAAATCTGAGACTTAGAGGGAACATTCTGAAATACTGCTTGTTCCAAGAAATGAATTTGGTATGGTGTCTTTAGCAGGTATACATGTGGGGGTTTTTATTTGATTTTTAGCAGCTCATATTTTAGAGAATCTTTCTTCTTTTTGTCAGATTATGTCTACTTTGAAAATTCTTCAAGTAACCCATATTTGATACGAAGAATAGAAGAACTCAATAAGGTAAACAATTTCTGCTATCGAGTCTTTGAAGTTAATTGAATTTATGATCTGTTTGATTTAATTAAAATCAAAACAAATCTTTAGCAGTTCTCTGGTAATTAGTACCTTTAAAAATACTTTTGTTGTGATAATTTTCTGGAACACTTTGAGACCTGCTAGATTGTTTTCCTTTGACATGAAAGGACAGAGCATCAACTGTAGGTCATTCTCAAGGTGATTATGCCCACCTGTAGGGCAGGAGGTTTCTGCTGTTCTGCCATTCTGTGCCATGATCGTGGGATAGGAAGATAAAATAACAGCTTGCCAGGAGGATGGAGGAGAGCTTTGCAATTTGATCTTTCTTGGGGGAGACTCACTCAACAGGAAGAGTTGGAGCTATTATCTGCTTCCTCAGACTTTGTCTTTTCTAGCTGTCCTGGCCCAGTGTATTGTTTCATTTGCCAGGTTTCCCGTTCATTGGACTTAAAAAGCAGCCATGATGGGTTGCACGTGGGAAGCCAGCTAAAGTCTTCGATGCTGTAATTTTACCTAGTTGAGGAGGGAAGACTGTTCTGAAGCCATTAGCTGTGTCCTAAACACGCTGTTTTGAGGTTTAATGCCAGTGTGTGCTTTGCAGCCTATACAGAAGGAATGTAACATTGCTGTTTTGGTGTTGAATTTAAATTAACTGACTAAAAATAGGACATTTTCTTCAGCCCACAATGATGGAAAAATATGCCTTTCTAAAACAGTTATTTGGAAGAGAAAATGTATCAACGTGACAAAGAACCTGAACTTTAGGACATCCTCGTAACCCCTTCTTTTTAGTGTAGAATACTTTGTGTCTCTTCCATTATGGAAATAATAGGAACTTCCTTAACACGGTGGATCCATAGCAATGTGATATCAATGGCTGTATTCCATCAGTTACAGGGTGCAGAAATGTGTGGGGTTTTCTTGCGGGGTTGCCCCCCCCCACTTTTTTTTTTTAATTTCCATTTTTCTTTACCTCCCTTCACCCCAGGTTTGACAAAAGAATGGTACTTTCAGCCTGGATCTCTCATCTTAGCGCAACTCTTGCTTGAGTTGTAATTTCTCTGACCTATTCTTTGAAATGGGTCTTTCAGGTTGAAATGAATCATATCTCAAGTTGCTTTCATTTTCACCGAGTGTAAGTGAAGCCTGGACAATTAACCAAAATGGATAATTCTGTGTTGTTAAAACACAGCTACAATATGACTCCTGCTTTTGTGTTATATTTCCTCAAATTTAAAAGTTCTGGATTATTTAACAGAAAAGGATAGATATTCTACAGGCTCTGTACAAAAACTGGTAGGCTGCAAGTGGAAATATTTGTGCATGGTTGTATTCTCTGATTGTGTGTGTGTGTGTGTGTGTTTAGGAAAACTGTTATTATAAGAGATGAAACTTTTCCTCCATTTACATCTTAGCAACAAGCGTGTATATATCAGTTTTTGTTTTGTTTTGTTTGTTTCCTTGTGGACAGATTGCTGGTCCACTACCTTTTTTGGAGACTTCCTGGAGGGGAATTCGTATCTCAGTCTTCTAGTTTCTTAAACTGTGTGCCATCATTCTGGTTTTCAAGGACTCTTCAATAGTAGGATACAACTCTTTTAAGTTACATTTTCATTATTTATTGATTTATTTTGGAAACAATAGGTTGGCTGGGTCTGTTACAAACCAGTAGGTGTACTTCCTTTAGAGTTTGTATAAAGCCAGTTTCACAATTTGGCAGCTATTATCTAACAAGAAATTCATCACCTATCTCATTTTAAGAGTTTTATGAAAAACAATCCCAAACCATTCAAAAATTCAGACTTCTTTCTGTGTTGCCACTGATGTAGAGTTTATTGCCTGGTGCAGCTTCCTTTGTTCTCCTTTTGGAATGATTCTTGTGTTGGTCACTGTTTACCTGCCAGTGCTGTCAGGGAAAGGAACCATTATGGAACTTCTTTTGTGAGAGTAATAATGACTGGGTTCTTTCTTGCTTTTCTGCTGTCCTACTGAGTTTGGAGAACAGCCTAAACCTGAATTCTGTTATATTTCACAGTTATTTTTATTAGGATTTTAAAGATGCTTTTGCATTCTGCTAAATGCAGGCATCGCCTGAAAAGTAGCAAAGTGGTTTGTTGGTATGCTGTAACTGCAGGTAAGTAATTTTTCTCACCCCTTGAAACATCTGTGACAGCTTAAAACAGTGATCCTGCAGAAACAATTGGGAGTGAAGGGCCAAACCCACTTTGTTACTGTAGAATGGATCACACTATAGATAGTGTTTTAGATAAAGTCTGGGCAGCTGGAGGATGTTAAAAGATGATGCTACAGAGCCTGTGTGGCAAAATTCCTGATTATTTATGAAGTTTTCTAGTTTGGTGCATACCGTTCAGGTTTTTATTTCTGATCAGTTTTTTTCTTTTTTTTTTCCCTCCTGTTTCAGACTGCCAATGGAAATGTGGAAGCAAAGGTGGTGTGTTTCTACAGAAGAAGAGACATATCAAGTACACTTATTGTATTGGCAGATAAACATGCAAGTAAGCTTGTTTGTGTTCATATCACTTCTACGCAAAATTTCCAAACTAGGGTAGAACTTTGATGTTGCAGTTACGAGTATCGGTGTTGTTGTTTTAAAACGTCCTTTCCCTGTATTCATCTTCAGTGAACTGCATTACTAGTGTGGCTGACTTTTCTTTCCCTGCCCTGCTTCCTTAAAACCTTGATTGGATACGGTTTGGTTATCGTGGTGTGGGGGGAACAGAAGTTTGGGGCTGAATAAAGTCTGTTGAGGGCTTAATAAAGGCATCTTATTTGCTTCATGAAAGTGAATTTCCTAATTGTTGGGATGAGAGAAAATATGCTCTTTCTCTTATTACTTCTTCATGAATTGTTTAGTTAGTAGAACAAAAAAATGTAAACGTTGATTAAGAGTAAGTCGAATAATCTGATTGTAGGAAATCAACTTGAAACATGGCCAACTTGAAATTTGGCTAGCAGAAATTGTATTTAAATTTCAATATTAGTAATATTTTTCAAAGTGACGTAGGTTTCCTCTGAACATGCTGAGTAAATACATTTTAAAGCACTGAATTTTAGGACAGTCTATCTCTGTTTTGAATAGCTCAGCTCCTTTTGGTAGGGAAAGAACAATGTCTAGGCTTGAGACTTGAAAACAGTATCTTTTTTTTTTTTTGAGAACTCTTGTTAAAATCTGATTTTAAAAAAACAAAGCAAAACAAAAAAACATTTCTGGATACTGAACTCTTACACAATTCACAGGGCTGTTCATGCTACCTTAATTGGGCCTCCTTTTCACGTATGCATCAATTTTATAGTTTTACAGAATATTGTGTTGTGTTGGCATGCACTCTGTCAAGGAGATTAGACATGCGAGACAGTTGAGCAGAGATGGAAGTGTATTTTAAACAAAAACTTAGCGTCACAACTCTTCAATTATAGAAACGGTTTAAAAATACTAAAAAATGCATACAAAACAGTTGCGTGTAGGTATAGTTTAGCTGTTCACCTACATAAATCTGTAAGGTAAGACAATGCAAGAACATTCGGATATTTCGTGTACCTTTTGGTTTTTTTGAGCTAACTGAGAAGCTGCTGTAGTTCTGTGCATTCTATACTCGGGAGGGGTTGAGTATGGTACATTAACCAGCTCTCAAAAGGAGTATCCGTCTCTGGGGGAGAAGTAGAGCAACATATTACGTGACATTGGGCACTTTATTTGGGGTCCTTCCAGCCTGTTTGACCCTATTCTAGTTGCCAGTGAGGGTTAACTTTAGGTTCATTACACCTTCCTCTGCCAGTTCAGCATCCCTCTCATCCCATCCTTGCAAGGTGATGGATGCAGTATTAATAAAACTGGTACCAAAAGGGACATGTTAAAAATCTGGGGCGAAATAAGCAGGTGGAGTTACTAAACTGATTTTAATTGTAAATAATGAAGTATGTGAGATGTAACTGTTTAGATTGCTAAAATTTAGCAAAAAGTATGGACAGCCATATCAAGCCTTGTAATTGAAGGATTTCCTGTAGGCACATAGGTAAGTGAAAAAGAAACAATCAACTCTGGGCATGTCAAAATTATGACTTGGCTTCTGAGTACCATTGTCTTTTAATGATCTTTGTGGTGTATGTACAGGTAGACTATGATGTGTATGTAGTACTGATCTACATAGTTGTGTTGCATGGGGATTAAATTGAGTATTTTGTTTTAACAGTGAATATAATGTCTTGAGGTGTTCTCACCAGTGTAGTACTGTGGGGGAAAACTGCAGCAAAACGAAGCTCCAAATTTAAATACTTTCTGTTGTATATTCAAGTCCAAATAAATCCCTCTATTGCATTAGTATAACTATACATTGAAAAAGTCATGTGGCATTGTGATGAGATTTGGCTGTGTTGCAGAAGTGTGGTAGCAGGCAAAGCTTTTTTGATATCTCTTCAGTGCAGCAGTACTTATTTTACCCTAGAATACTGAAGCTTAATAGGAGCTTCACCGTAAACAACGTGACTATTGATTCCTTCATCTGTGTCTCACTTCACTAGATTTAGTAAAGGAAGCAGGTAGGAATGATTCAGAGAAATGCATGTCTGAGGCTGAAAATGAAAACCTTCCTTTCAACCCATATAAATGCTTTTTCAGCCTGCAAAGGCTGATTCCTTTTTGTAAAGGAAATGAAGGTTTTTTTTTTTTTTTAATGTAAACAAATAATTCATTGTTCATTTTCGTATCTGTTTGAAAGACAGAAAAATTCTTCTATGGAACAATCCTTGTTAGTAGAGTCACCAGAGACAGCTAAGGCTGTCGCTTAGTGTAAATTTCATTAGTAACTAAAATTTTTTCTAGTATGTTTCCTTTTGGTGCAGAATAAAATTGCTGCTAAATGACTTCCATTTACTTAGATGGATGTGCTGTTGTGTGGCTTCTGTTCCTCATAAGGAGGGAGAAGAGAGTAAAATTATGCTTTTGGACAGCAGTTAGTTCTTTACTCCAAAAAAAAAAAAAATTACATCCTGTGTGATATAATGAAATTAAATTTTGTGGATGTTAACATTCTGGTACAGATACTCAACGCTGCCACTGACTTTGAGTTCATTTCCATAAAGTCTCCTGTTGCCTCATTTTGATGCATTTGCAGTAGATGTACGTATCTGCATCGCTGATCTTTTAACTGCCTTTGTTCAGCTGATTAATGGAGCTTTCTGACTGCAGACATTTCTGGATTCACACAGTCTTATATTTAGGATGCCTTTATTTTAAACCTACTGTTGAGATCAGTGCAGTGAGAGAACCAAATAATGGGAAGATGTGGCAAGAACATGAATGGAAAAATATATGTATATTTTGTAATATTTTTTCTCTCAATAAAGGAAGGAAAGATGTGATTGTGAAATGAATGTTGCAAAGTTTGAATCTTTTTTTATATAAGAAAGAAAAGAAAAAAGAGGTTCTTATGCTTTAACTGTGTAATCCATCAGATATTTGAAAATCTGAGTTATGCTGTATTTTCTCATAATTCTTTATAAAGAAGAGAAATGAGTAGGAAGCAGCTTATTTTGTAGCTGGTGACTGTAAATTAGTACCTGATGTATGCAACCTGATTCCTGGATTTGATCTGTGATCCTACTATTTTTATCACATGATATAAAACTTGTCTAGGCTGTCCTATAAATCTTTCAGCCTTCTAATGGCTTCCACAGATTGCCAGCACTTTTTATTCATAAGCCTCTTTAATCACCTCACAAATTATTCTAGGAAATTTCTCCACCTGCTTCTGAAATGAACCTGCTTCACCAGTAGGAGACTATTTAATGTTCTTGCCCAAAGACTTTGTAGTGGTTTAAGGTAGAATATTGTTTGCAAACAAAATTGCAGGCAGAACCTGATGGAAGAGAAGTGCACTCTGACTTTTGTAGTTTACTCCTCAAGCTACTATTGGATGCTCTGCCTATGTATTTTCTCCATACAGTTTCTTATATATTAAGCAAAATTTTCCAACAGCAGGAATACGACCTCCTGTCCTCCCTTCTAACCACCCACCCCAGCTGGCTCCAGTTGCATCTGGTCTGTCTTACAGCGACAGTTTTCGCTTCATTCAGAATGTTTGTCCTGATTGTAAAACAGCATTGGCAGTTGTTGGAGAACTGAGAAGTTGGTGCAAGCCGAGTAGCATGGGTAGCTTTTGGCGGCTTTATGGTTAGCTTTCAGGAGCTGATGTTTGGGTGCCTGGCATGCATGGCAGCATGGTTTTTTAAGTGCTGAAGCTTCTAAAAATAAACAGTCTGCAAGGGTGAGGTGTCCATTACTCAATCAGTCCATGAGTTGCATGAGAGCTGTGTGCCTAAGCAGTTAGGGATCCATTTTCCTTTGTGTTTTTCTGAATTCTACTGTGTAGCAACTTGTACAACACCCAGAATGCAGAGCAAGGGCTGTTCCTTTCTACCTCTGGTGGCTGTAGAGAGCCCAGTCTGATCTATATCAAATGCTATTCTTGCTAGTGTCTAGCAAATATTGATGTTTAATTTCGCATCTCATACATGCAGTCATTTTAAATTACAATTTCTGCCTCTTGGGTTTCTCCTGCCAACTCAAAGTTTACTCTTTCTAATTATTTTTCCCCATATATGTTAGCTTTCACATGAGTCTTGCTGTTTGTGTCCAATCTGCCTGTCTTGTTTCCAGTGTAAGTCGTCTTCAAGCATTTCTTAATGTGCTCTTAATGATTCTGTCATCAAATATCAAATAATACTTAATTTAATACACTCCTTGCAGCATTCCACTGGCTACGTCTGCATAGCTGAAATATTACTGTTTGTATTAAGGCTACATGTTTAGTTTTAAATCTGCCCAAGCACATCTATCAAGCTGAGAGATTAATTTTGAAGTAAGGCTTTATGAGAGCATCAGAGTCCCAATATACTGCACATACTGTGTTTTCTCATCACTTACTCCACAGTACTGTCATAAACATGGGCAAGTCTTTCTGAAAAGAGTTTATCTTTACGGTTGTTGTTATTTATTTTTAAGACTATGGTCCTTATTTCTCGATGGCTGCTACTCTCAAGGATAAAAAGTCTGCTTCACTGAGAGCTGGAGCTATAGGAGGCTGAGGTGCAGATGCGTCAGACAGGCTCGTCCCGGAACCTGAGGCTGCGTTGGCACCCGTTGTGGTTTATAGCCTGACTTAAACCTTTGCAGTATGTGAGGAGGTGGTATTAGTTACAGTTTTTGTCAAAGCCACTTTTGCATGACTTTGGCGAGGCAGAGATTCCTCTGCTGAATTCAGCCTTGTTTTCTCTCCATCTTCCTTTGGTTCAGAATGCATTTGTCAAAATGTATTGTGCCTTTTTATTTTGAAAGGCTGTGCATAGCAGAGCTAGCATAAGAAGAAAATGTGTGCTTCCCACCTTCCTTGTTTTATTACAAAAGCTAGACATATAAATAAAACACTGGTTGGAAGACGAGCCTAGCTGAAGGGATGCAGTTCCTGAGATTAGCTTGGTTTTGCTGGGTGGTTTAATTTTGTTTGTAGATAAGAACGGCACATAGTTGTCTTTTTTTTATGTAATTTTTAAAAGCTCTAGGCTGTTAAATATACTGAAGGTATTAAGTATTTTAGGTTGCTCCTTATATTTTTTTTCCTGCATTACACAGTGCAATGCTCTCGTTCTCCAAAAACTCTTGTAAGTGCAGGCATGAATACCTTTTCATTTTAGTATCCATCGGTTTTTAAGCAAGCTAGCTTGTAATTTGCTGACTTGTTTGTGGGTTGCTGCTGGTATATTTATAGTGTAGGTCAGCAACCACAATATTAATTTTCAACTAAAACAGAATCCACTTCAGTAAATAAATTGCAGAACCATGAAACTGTGGCACAAATGTAAATTCTATGTTCCAGTTCTTAGGAAAGTGTTAAATTGTAAGTGCATGCTGCTGTATGCTTAACAGCTCATGTGGCATAATAGATATTGTATGTTGCAGTCTGGTTTAATTACGCTGCTATTTTTTCCCTTCCTTGCTGGAGCAGCTTACCTGAAGGGCGTATAAACCACAAGTCTTTTTTCCAGGACAGTAAAACAGAGTGATAAATTGTGGGGAACCTGAAGGCTATATAATTTTTTTTGTCACCCCCTTTGGCATAATGGTGGCCTATTTAAAACTAAATGCAATTTTAGTGTTTTATAAAATGGAGATCTCTCCCTTCTATTTGCTTTCTTTTGGGATAGCTATGAGGATTATAGTTAACTAATCTTAAGGGTATATTAATCACAACTGTGCCTGTATGTGTTTCTGAGTAGAAATGTTTCTTGGCAACGAGTGTTGAATTAGGCTGCAGGCATAAGTCTGCTCTTTGAGAGTACAGCTGCAGTAAAACTGGAGTTTTACTATTCATGTGTGAGACTTTACAGCTCGTTCTACTAGAGTCTGGGAAACTTTACCATGGTTTTGGAAAATACAGTAAATGCTTTAATTTCTTAGGGAGGGAGAAAGTCGTGTTTTCTTTTGCAGTCCTTCATCATGGCAGTTTTCTTGGAGTATTTTACCTTCTACAGTTTTGTCTTATGTGATTGACAGGATACTTGCTAATGAACACAAAACATACTAATAATTTATTTCATACAAGAACGATGCCTAGAGATGTTTTGGATCAATTGTGTATCAGTATTGGTGTGATCTCGTGTTTACTTTGGCATTCATTTAAAACTGGTTGGATGGAGATAGTATAGCTCAAAGCCCAAGGTTGTGGATCCTGACTGCAGACCAAAGCGAGCTTTTAAAATGCAGCAGCATTGCAGACAGTTGAATGTGTGTGGTGCGGTAGGGTAGGGCTGGTTACAAGACTGGCCTTGGGCACTTAGTTATGTTCCAGTTAATCTTGTGACTGTGATCTATTGGCTGTGGTTGGGTTGAAGAGCGTAAAATACACTAAATGACTAAACTACCCTTTTCCGTGGGCATTTCCTTTAGAAGCTGTTGAGGACGAGATGGGACAGTCTGTGACCGATATTCTGAAAGAGGAGTAGGGTATATGATCGCTGACGCCTGGCGGAGAGGGAAAGACTTGCTTTTACTGCCTCATTCATCATGCATCAGCTTCTTCCCGATGAAGACAGTGGTGCAGGGATGATCTCCAAGAAGAGCTCTCTCTAGGGCTTGTTCGTTGGTGGCAGATTTCTGTGTGACTACAGCTTGGTGAGCCACTGTGGCGAGAGTGGACCTGGAATGCTTTCATTCTAGTGGTGATAAATACAGTTTTTCACAGGCATAACTTAAAGGATCTGTGCTAATTACCTAATTGTTTGTTTGGCTGAAATGTGAGGATTCCGACAAAGTTAGATTTTATCTGTGTGCTACGTCTATTTATTATTTAGCAAAGGTTTTGGAGCTGCTTTTTCTGATTGACCCAGAATCAATACTTGCACTGTGTTCTTGATGATCAATTTTATCTCTTTATAACTAGGAGAAATGGAAGAAGAGATGGAAAATCCAGAAATGGTTGATTTGCCAGAGAAACAGAAGCATCAGCTACGACATCGTGAGTTATTTCTGTCACGACAGCTGGAATCTCTGCCAGCCACACACATTAGGTAAAGGCCATTGTTTTCCCAGCACTGCTTACTCAAAAAACAAATGTCATTGTTATTATTCAAGTATTCTTCAATGTAATATTAAATTTTGTGTACAACTTCAGTAGTACCATCTTGTGAATCACACGAGCATTTAAGATGCGTGTTTTTTCATAAAATATGTTTCTCTTTTTTAGAGGCAAATGCAGCGTTACTCTGTTAAATGAGACAGAATCCCTTAAATCATATCTGGAACGGGAGGTATGAACTGATTTTGTGAATTGTCAAGCTTGAACACTTTATTTTGGCACAATTTAGGATTGGTGGCTTTTTGCAGGTTTTCTAAAAAGAAGGTTCTTCTTTCATTTCTAAGCGTACTGAGTATTGACGGTGGGAAGCTGTAGGCTCAGTACAGTTTTCATTCTGATGTAAAACTTGGTGGATCTAGCAGGCCAGACGTCCCTGTGACAGTAAGCTGTCTCTTCCTCTGTTAAGGGAACCCTTCTTGCTCATCAGCCTGGCAGTATGAAAGTTCGAGGTGAAGGCTCATGCCCCCAGGCTAGACAGGGTGGGAGGTGAGGTAACTGTAGAAGAGGGAGCAAGCCAGTAAACTGTATTCCTATGTATTAGCTTTCTTCTGAAATCTCACAGATTTATGTTAATATGGTTTAAGGTTGATCTCACCTAAGATCTGAGGAGCTTAGTTCCTTGTTTTCTGAGTTCGCTGTTCAAAATATTTACCTGTAATCCTTCATTTGCCACTACAGATGCTTAGATCCTTGAAAAACTAGTTAACTTCTGACTCCTGCAGAAATTTTAGCAATCTGGCTCTTTAAAAGTACCTCAAACGAACACTTGCAACTGAATTGTCTTGCTCTGTTAATCGCTGTTCAGAATACAGATCTAGGGGGTTTGTAGGGGGGTTTACTTTTTCAGGTGTTTTGTGATTTTAAAAATGACAATTGTAATCCTTAATTAATATATTTATATACCTTTAATTGTGGTCGGACCTCTGGCTGCCAGCTGGGTTTTGCAGTCTTGGAATTTAACAATATGAAAGCTTTACTTTTGGAGATTAGCAGCAATTTTTTCTTAAACTTTATACTAACGAATAATAAACAATTTCAGTGTATTATTATTATTTGAATACATCTGCAAGCATTATTTTCGGATTTGAAAACATTTAAATGTTATACAAGAGAGGAAATCTTGTAATTGAAAACAGTAGGGTATCGGTCATTAACTGGCCTTTAAGAAACAAGAAGAAAACAAGTTTTTTGTTTTGTTTTTTTTTTTTCAGAAGGAGCATATTGCATTCTGTCTTGTAATTGGGCTTTCTTTTTAATTTTTTTTTAACTTTCTTTAGTATTTATTTAAACATAAGATTAATTTTAATCTGATGCTCTGGTTTAAGAGAATTTTAAACAAAGCGTAGGGCTTAAATAGTCGGGCTTCTCTTTGGAATGTGAAACCAAAAACATGTCGAGTCTGCCTAGGGCTGCCAAATGGCAGCACATCAAACAAGGGTCGTTGTACTCAGAAATGCTTGTCACCAGCTAACAGCCTAGGATATGCCCATCTGAAAGCAAAAGTTAATCAAACTGAAATTAATTTTAGATTTACCGATACCCAACCTTTAAGTAGTGTTCCTTCTCAGTTGCTCCCCAAACATTTTTATTACCATCAATTTTACAGGTAGGTGCCTTGGGACAGAGAAGGGCACTGTCTTCCTCTAATCGTGCAACTGCTCGGTTGCAGATGTAGGAATAGAAAGAGATCTTGTTTTCATCCTTTTGAACTCCCAAAATGCAAGATGAGTGGTGCGGGTTATTTTTAAACTGAGCAGGCACTTAGAGATTTCACAGAATGAGATTGTTCCCTGAATTTGGCCTGTCACTTAGTGCAGTATTTTGCAGTGGTGCAAACTAACTTGGACAGATGGTAAAGAAATTAAAAGCTCAGGAACAGAAATGTGCTTGGGTGGAGGGTAAAGAGATTAAGAAAGAGAGATACTTGTTGCTGGGTGGATTCCTAGCACTGGATGGTATTGTTATGAACTGTTGTTTCTTTTTTTTTTCCCCTCCTGTTTTTAATCCTCTGTTTGCTTTCAAAGTGCTTTTATTTTTATTTTTTAATGTGGCTCCTGTCAGTAAAGCATAAGCAGTTCTAGGGCCTTTTGTCATTTGGTTTCTTGTATGTTATGACCACCGAAAGTATGTTTTCAGCCCAAGGCTGTCTGCCTTGAAGGAGGTTAAACATGCAGACAGAAATTTTTAGGGAGATAGTAAGCATAGCAAAAATACATTTGTGTTACCAGTTTTTTCATCCTTCCACTCTCTTTCTGTCATGCTCCTCACAAAGATTGCTCCACTACATTCAGGGAGGGGCAGAAAGGGGACCGGCACCGACTTCTTTACTGTGCCTGGCAGAACTGGGTTTGTAGCAGGATTGAGGAACAGGAGGAAAAAGAAAAAAAGCAACTGAAAACCTGAATTTTCTGTAGATGCTGAATTCTCAGGGAGATCATGAAAAGGGCATAGCCACTTATGGCAAAAGCATTAGATTTCCCTGTTCTGCAGGAAACTTATTTTATATGAACCACTTATTTTACTGCACTGCTAGGATATATCCACATGCTTGTGTGAATTTTGCCTGCTGGGTAGATATCTGGCATNAATAAACTAACCACTCTTTCTCTACTGTACTTTCACTTTGAGCCTTTTTTTCCAGTGTTTCTGCAGTTGGTGGCTTTGGTTCTTGGCTATAGCTGCTGGTAGCTTCGGGGCTTGGGTAGGGAAGCTCTGAGCATATGTGTCTGTATAACAGTTCGGAGAAGCAGAAAGTCATGGTTTAATTTTAACTCTTGGCAGGTCATTTTATTTTTTCCAAACATGTTGAATGTTTTCTGGGATCTGAAATTAAAACAGAAAACCCTGCTTTTTCTTCACTGCTGCAAACTCGAAATACACAGTTTTGACAGCTACAATGAGAGCCATGTTATTTTGTTGTGAATATCGCTTTGTGAAACTCTTCTGAAAAATCTCATGTTTGTATCATGTAGTGGTGATCAAGAGCTCACACATACTTCAGACTATACAAGGATCTGTTGTGCTGTTTGGGCTGTAATTTGTGTTGGCATTAAATTTATTAATGTTTTTAGAAATCCCACACAATTTGTGTGAGCTGAATTTCATGTTTCTATGGAGGAGGGTAGTAGTGGTATTGCATTACTTCTGGGGATTGTGTTCTGTCTTGTATTCACACTTCTGCCCCTAAACTTCCATCTTTTCTCTGTTGGGGAGGCTCTGGCTGGGTAGAAGAGACCAGAGACTTCTAATTCTTTATTTTGTAGAGAACTGTTGCTTGCCTTCCTCCTGCCTTCCCTTGCCTTCCCTTGCCTCTGCTTCCCAGGAAAGGGTGGGGGAAGACTGACAATAGAAACGTGTAGCCTGTTCCCTTTTTTTTTTTTGAGTTACTGTCATTAGTCTGCTAAATACACAGCAATAATCTGAAAAAGAGAAGCAATAGGGCATCTCACAGTCAAATATTACATGAGAAAACCCCTCCACAATGAATGACTTTTCCTGGCCAACAAAGATAGTGTTAAGAAATCTCTTACAGAATCTGGTCTTCCTTGGAGCCCACCATGTTATTACACTACAGTGTTTGGTTTGTGTATTTGCTGGGCAACATGCCTGAAGAGTGTTAACGCTGCACTGCATATACTTTGTCTTAGAGCTCCAGGTATTTTGGAGCTGGAACGAATAAAACCCTATTTATAGAGTGAAAGCTTGCAAGACAAAACCTTTCCCTGCATTTTGTTTATGCAACAGTATATCCTCCGTATTGTAATATCTTGAACTTTGTGTATGTCAGGGAGCAAGAGGCGTAGATTTCTTTACCCAGCTATAACATAAATGAGTTGTCTTCTGTTCTGAAGCTCCCTTCTGTTGGTAGGTTGATGTAAATTGACCTTGGTTCCTGTGGGAGTAGGAGTCAATTCTGTCAAGAATATTCTTGATGTAAGATGCAACTGAATCTCCCAAAACAGAACCCTTCCAGTTCACTTAGCTGGGCGTTAGGACAGTGTTTTGCCAAATGTTAGCTGTGACTTCTATCCTGTTGTCGTGACGGAACACGAGATAGATTGTTCCTGCCCTTGGAGTTCATGCTTTCGCTGTGTGGAAATGGCATATTTTCTGCTGGAGAAGATCATTGCAAATTCCTGTTTTGCTTCTTATACTATGCTGTTTGGGTGATAAGTTTTTGTGCTGTGCTTTCTCAGGTAGCAAAGTAGGTTTGGCTGGCTTGCTTTTTTTTTATTAAACACCCCCCCCCTCCCCCCATTTAACATTCTTAAATTCTGTAATTGCATGCTGCATGCTTTACACATGTAAAGAAAACACAGGAGACCTTACCTATGTGGCATCAATCTTAGATTAATATATGCAATGTGCAGGGCTGGGGAAGCAAACCTAATATGTACCTTTGAATCTCTAGCCTACAGAATATTTGCCATGTTATGGGGGAAACTCGCAGTGATTCTTACTTTTTGGGGCTTTGTATGACGGATTGAGGGACTCTTTTCCCCTGCCACCTCTTCATGAGGATGAACAGAGTTTAAAACTGATGCTGGCTTTGTCCTAATTTTTGTTGCATGCTGTTGACACGTACAAATACAGGGAAAGGGAAAATGAGGTGAGCATGAAATGAGATGTACTTAAACAAGGTGCCTGCTATTTACGTAGAAATACAGGGAGAGGGAAAATGAGCCAGAAACCCAAGATGTGAAAAATGGTACATACTGTGTATCTGTTCAGAAACGCTTCTCTTTCCTGGTGATGTTGTTAATGTGGATGGAGATTTTGACAGGTTTGTTATTTCATGTTCTAACAGAGCTGTCTTCCTGCCCCATATCCCACACTACATACTTGGTCTCTGATAAGCTCTGATGGAGCATACTTGGTCTCCGATATGTCACTCAGTAGCTATAGCTAAGTACTTATCTGTGCAGAAAAGCTTAATTACTTGCACTGTTTAGTTAAATTTATGGCTATTTTCTTCCTCTGCTTTGGCAAGACATTCTCATTCTGGTATGACTTTTTGCTTTAATTGTACATGCTTACCCAGGTGACAGAAGTCAAGCAGCTTTTTTAGCCTTTTTCTCATCAGCTTGAGCAAAAGCAACAAATTAATGTATTACCACCTGCAGCTAGTTGCTGCTGCTGCCACATCTGCTTCCCTTTGCCCAATAACCAGCAGAAGGGAAGACGGCAATTTAAGCTTAAGTCGTGGCAGGCAACGGGTTGGTCAGCAGCATGTCCCTGCGACAAGGAAGGCCAACCACATCCTGGTCTCTATTAGCGACTAGGCAGCGAGCAGGCTGAGGGCAGGGATTCCTACCTCTGCTTATCGCTTGCACGACTGCTTCTGGAGTGCTGTGTCCAGTCTGTGCACTCCCAGTGCGAGGGAGACGTTGACATGCTGGAGCAAGTCTGGCAGCGGCTGCAGGCATGGTCTGGGGCTTTATGCCTCTGTGGGGTGTTCTGTTGGTATAGCTGCAACACTCTGAAGTTATGCTTTAGTTTGTACCAGTGCTTCTGTATGGATAAGTCACTAGCATCTAATTATTGCTGTTTTGATGTACAAGACAGTGCAGTTGTATGTTCTAAACCGGCTGGTGTTGCTAAGAATTATCTTCTGGTCCTCCTGAGCCCTGTTTCTGCAGGACAAACCACGTTTGCTTCAACTGGAAAGACTGTATATTGAGGGAACTGCTGTTCTGGAGAGTTGTTACACTTAAAATATAGAAGAAAGAGGCAGCATTTGACGTTGGGTTTTAAAACTGGTGGTTCATTCATTATTTGTTCACCCAGTTTTGAGATCTATACTATATATAGCTAGTAAGAACAAACTTACAATGTAAAAGCTTGTTACTATGTATGCAATACTAAAAATAAAAGTTAATAATACTGTTTATTTTTTTGCTTTTGTTTTATTTTTAGGATTTCTTCTTCTATTCACTAGTATACGATCCTCAACAAAAGACCCTACTCGCTGATAAAGGAGAAATTCGAGTTGGAAACAGATACCAGGCAGATATAACAGACTTATTAAAAGAGGGTAATTTCCATAATTTAGTTAAATTCTCAAGAGGCCATGTTGAATGCAGCCACTCTTATGTTTGACTCCTATGGGACATGGAGGTTTCTGCCACCAGGTCATGCATACACCGATGGCCTGCTTTGTTAGCGACTGAAGCTCTTGCTCACTGAATGCAATTAGTTATGTCTCAAACCAGTCTTTGAGTGGGCATTTGTCCAAATCATAAACATTGTTGAAACAAATTGAATTAATTGGCTCTCTCAGAGCTTGCACTCTTGTTATTAAGAGACTTCAGAATTTCCATGGGAAGCACAAATTTCCATCACATCTGTAAAGCCTGTGTTTTTAATCAAGCCTCACTTCCTTGTAAGAGCCCCTCCCAAATTACTGCAAATTAAATGCTGTCTCCCCTCATCAATTTGCCTATTATTGCTGGGTGCATTTTCCTCAGCACCCTCTCCCCATCCGCCGGTGTTGGCTGCCAGCCTAGACTTCTCACCTGCAGAACAGGCAGGAGGAGGAATTGGCTGCCCTGAGCACATTGTGTGACCTCAGCCTGCCCTACGGTACCATGGAGCAGAAGGGGCACAAGGACCCTGGCCCAGGTAGAGGGTCCAGTAGTAGTAGCAATGGTTACTGCTTACCAGATAGTAACTTCAGGCTGGCCCTTGCACTGCCCTGCAGATCCAGAAGTAGGTGGAAGAACTCCTTTCTGAGACCCGTGTAATGCACAGAGGCAGATCTGTTGGTGTGTTCCTTCTAAGAGAGCAGGTGTTGTGAGCCGTGTTGGAAGGGGCTTCACCAAACTGTATGGGTAGAGATGTAGAAGCAACAAGGTAGGTACTTCAATCTCTGCTTTGGAGTTTTGCTAATACTGTTAGGCTAGTGTTAGAACAGGCAAACAAATTGGTCAGGACTCTTGTTTAATTTGTCTGTGGTATTTATTCAGCAGCTGGGCTAGCCTCCTAAGTGAGGATGAACTAATTTGAAAGGCATTCTTTTCCCTCAGCAGGCCAACACAGGGATTCAGAGAAGGATAATCTCCAGATGTTTGAAAAGGACCAAAAAAAATAGTGCTCAGTAGCTCCTGTATATTTCCGTGGTATTTTGGTTTGTGTAGAGTTGGGAAAATAAAAGCAAGAGAATCCGATGCCATGATTTACCCCTTAGAAAGCAACTGATGCAAATTGAAGCAGCTCCTCAGCGCCTGCTCAGAGCAGCTGGGAGTGTGTCTGCCTGGAACTGCTGCTGCAAGGTAGAGGAGAAGGTAGAGAGAAGCTGAGGAAGAGGCTGGAGAGAGACTGGCTAGTTCGGAGAAGGATGTACTGTTTCCCATTATTTGTGTCCTTTGCAACCAGTTCTTCAACATCCGATTGCCTGATTCAGATGAGCTGGGTTGCTGTGTCTGTCAAGCTAAAATGGTCACAGACAAATGGGTGAACGAAATTTTCACTGTGACCTGTTGGGCAGAGTATCTGAGATGGCTTGTAAGTTAAATTATAGTGAGATGCAAAACTGGGAAAGTATTTTCATGTCAAAGCAGCCCCACTGAGCACTTCTAACTTGTTTTTCAACCAGGTGAGGATGATGGAAGAGATCAGTCAAAACTTGAAACAAAAGTTTGGGAAGCCTTTAACCCATTAGTAGACAAGCAGATAGACCAGTTCTTGGTGGTAGCACGGTAAGAGCAATTTACCTCTTCTCTGAACAAGTAAATTTTAATAACGCTTCTTTTCCAAGCACTTTTTTTGTTCTTTTTGCTTTACTAGTATGAATGCTGGTTTGGTTGCTTGATTCATGTGATTCATTTTGAAATGATGGACATGTTACGTGCCTTCCTGGGAATTGCATGACTTCGGGACAGCTGCTCAGATTTACAACTTTAACTTTCACAATGTTAACCGCTTTCATAAAATAAAAGCTATTTTATGTAAAAACTATCCTGTAATTGTTGAGGGTTTTCAAATACTTTGGCCAGCATGCAGAAGGCCTGGTGAGCTAAATTCTTGACAGTTCATTACTGTGTCCGTTTTCTCCCTACTTCAAATCCAGTCACATTTCAACATGTAATAATAGTTAGCTAAGATGTCTGGTAAAGCGTTTTTGATGTAGTGTGAATGTTTTCTAATGCCTAGATTCCAGTAGGTAGGCAGAATAAAGTAAAACCCTGTAAATCTGTACAGATAGTGGATGGTGAACTTCATGCTTCTGTTTAAGCCCGAGGCGATCTTTGTCCATCAGTGTTTGTTTTTAAAATGTTCATGAACTTTTTCAGTATTGTGCATTTACATGAACAGAAGCCTACACTAAAATTTAGGCTCTCGTAGCAACTGGTGATTGAGTAATTCTAAAAAAAAAAAAATTGAGGAAAAAAGGTAATGCTTTCCAAACTCACCTTTTTAGGTAAGTTTATAAGATTGTGGAAGCATGGGAGGAAAGTGGTGTGAGTAGAAGGATTGTTGGATTTTCCGGTGTTTGTAGTCAGTGGAGCAAGTTACTAGGAAAAGGGTGTGTAAAGTTACAATCTGCTAGTAGTGTTTGGCGTGCTACTCTTGAGAGTTCTGCTCATTGGCCATGGTGTGACAGATGAGGACCCTGACTCTCGCAGGGCAGCAGGCTGCACCCGAGGACATTAGCCCTGGAAAACAGTGGTAAGCCTACGTTTCAGGTACTTGGTTGGATTCGGCCCTGGTGCTGTCAGACATCTACTTCTTGGTTTTTACCCTCTTGAATTATCATGCTGTTGAATTTTCTGAATTTTCCCAGGTGTGGTATTGCTTTCTATGTAGTGAGTAAACTGATGGGATGTCTCCCGAGGAGGTAACATGAGAACTTGTGCATAAGAATTTGTCTGGACGGGGCCCTGTAGTTCTGACCGAAGCTGTTGAATGATGCAACAAGCGTGTGTTTATGAAATGGCATTAAATGTTTTCAACATGTTGAATGATACAAACTCAGGGAAATGAAAGGGGGGGGGAAGAATTGAGGAAAGTGAAGGAGATAGTGAAATGTGGTGTTCTAAGTACTCAAGATGACAAGTGTGTATACTCAGAAATACACAACAAAATTGATTTTTCTACATACTTTGAAGATACAGCTTGCTATTATTATGAACTTCAGCCAAAATTTTTAAAAACAGCCAGTCTGAATTGCAGCGCTTTAAAACCTTTGCATGGATGGCTGGGCCTTGTGTGAGGGTCCAGTAATAGGGAGCCAAGAATAAAAGTAGGTTGGTTAAGACTGAAAAACATGAATTGCTGTCCAGATTGGAGAAAACCTGACGGTTCAGAATCCATTAGTACATTTCTGTCTTTAGTTAAACATGTGCTTTTTGTTGTCTAGGCCTTTTTTTTTTAAGGTTCATAAAATCTGTAGTGCTATGGCTACGCTAAGGAATTACCGTAAATTTAGGCTCTTGAAGTTTCACTGTGCTTGCTTACGCGTAGGTTGCTGTTTCCCGTGACCTGTGCCAACAGTAAAGTCAAACTTGCTGACCTAAGTGATTTATGGGCAACAGATTAAGTCTACTTAATCAGATGGATATAGGGAAATGGTTGAAAGTGGGGAGAGGATGATCTCCACCAGCTACGTGGAACAAGCAGATGGAGCGATGGGGAGAGCTGGGATATCTCCAGCAAAGAGTATTCCTGCATCTTGACAAGTCTGCAGTTTCACAGTTGGTTCTAGTCAAATGAAGTACAGGATACCAACAAAAACCTCGTGTGCTGGGCTGATTTTCAGCAGCATTGATTCAAATCGCCACTCAGCCATGCAGTGCTCTGGTCTTGGTGGCGGGAAGACCCAGTAGGAAGCCAGAGGGTAGCAGTGCCCCGTGGATGGAGGTTTGCACGTGGCTTGGTTTAGAGGGACTGCAGAGCTGCTTTGTGATGGTGGTTTCCACCTCGTGTAGGCTTTTGGTGGTGAAGTTGTTTTTAGTTGTTCTGGCTGTTCGCTGCTGCCCGCTTGGTTTGCTGATAGAGCTGCTTGAGGCTGCCTGCTGTAAAAAGAGTCACTGAAAAGATCAGTATAAAGGTTGCTTCTCCCCAGAATCAGCAAAGTGATCCAGCTTATAATTAGGTACCACAAAAAGAAAAAAAAACTGTCAGTTCTGGAGATAGGAATCAACAAACCAGGATGGGGGTGGGTGCGTAGGAGGCTGGGGAGAGGGTGAAGTGTGAACTTGCACCAAAAACTGGGGGGTGGTGGGGGGAGGCAACTTTGGCTTTTGGCCAGAACCAGTTATTTGATGGACTGCTGCCTAAGTATTTACCTTTCCTCCTCTAATGCACTGTTTGGCACCGGAGTTTTTTCCTCTGTGCACTCAACTAGTCTGGGGAAGTGATCTGAGTGGGGAGAAAAACGGATTTTTTTGTTGCAGCTGCTCAGAGGAGTTCAGCTCCGGTTCACTGTGCAGGAGCGTGAGTGTTCCCAACCGTGTGCCACAACAAGCAGCGAGGGGAGTGGAAATTACTGGATCCAATGTTCCTGTTAAAGATTTCTCCAACTCATTTCTTTAGGGATGTAATGAGGAGCATGGGAATTGTGGCCTAATGAGCAGGAGTGGCTGGCATTGGGAAGTATTCGAGAATTGCTATACTCTTACACAGTCTGTCTAATACGTATATTTACAACACTATTACTATGTTGTAAAGTAAAGACTGTTTTTAATTGTTCTGAAACTTAGAAAAATGATTGTTACTGCTTTTTTTTTTTTTTTCCTCCTGTCTGGTCTTGGCACCTGTCTCTCTTCCTTTGGACAATGCAGCACTCACTGCTCATGCTATTGTGGAAAAGATTTTTGCCATTTATAAAGCTTGCTTGTGATCATTTTCTGTTAAACCTTAATTCAGAGGTCTGTGTTAAGAGATAAGGGATAAGATAGTTCAAAACTACCCGTTCGTGATCTTCGAGTCTTTTTCACTGTTTTCCCTCCTATGCCTAAGCCTATTTGGTTGTATGAACTAAGTACGGTAAAGCATTTATAACAAACTACATCTGAAGAGAATGGTCTCTGGCTCAGAAGTAGCGCCAAACCATATAATCTTTTTACTGAGAAATGGATTCTGTTGATCTCAAAAAGTGTTGGTTGGGTGTTGATATTTATGCTTGCTTTGCATGCAAGTTAATGCTCCATTTTAATTTCTTTCAGGTCTGTTGGTACGTTTGCCCGAGCGCTGGATTGCAGTAGTTCTGTCAGACAGCCAAGTTTGCACATGAGTGCTGCAGCAGCCTCTAGGGACATCACATTGGTAAGATTCTTAAGAGGACCTTCAGTTATTGAGAGATGTAAAATAATTCACCTCAGCAATAACACTTGGCAAAAGGAGAGGGGCAGATGGACTGTAATTGTGGCCTGCTGTGAACCAGATCCTGTCTTTGTAAAGGAATCCTTTATTTACATATAAAATAACTTTTTCTGGCTTTGTGCCTCCTATGATCCATCATGGATAACTCAGATTTTTTTTGTTATTATTATTATTAAAATGTTTTGACCGTGCTTCACAGCCCATCTCTTGCTTGGGCTTAGGAGCAGTCTTGAAAAGAGTACAAATGATTATCGGCCTGTCTGCAGTGCTGTAATGCCAGAATGCCATTCCTTATCACTTCCCCAACTGCCACTGGGCAAAGTTGTCTGGGGGCGAAAAGTTTGTGGTCAGATAAGAAATTTCAGTTGATTGATGTTTTTTTTTTTTCCTTTGAGTTTCGTTTTAGTGTACCTAAGGAGTGGTGGTATTGTTAATATTTTAAAAATGTAAAGGATTCTGAATAGATAGAGGAATGGGAAAACTTAAATTTCTATGCTAGAGGGAGTTGAATGGAAATGTGAGTAAAACTTATGAAGTCTCCGGAGTACTGTTATCAAAGCCTCACCTCATAACTGGAGTAATATGAAATCATATATAGAACAAATTCTAGGATAAAACACTATAGATTGATTATGCGTGTGCACAAGACTCTGGTATGATGAAAGGCAAATAACATCCTAATTTAAAACTACAGAAATCAAGAAATAAAGCCAAGCTTTCATTTACTAATACCAATTCCTCACTCTCAACGTGTTTTTACCCCTTGTAAATCACAAGTCACAGGCAGTTGTAGCTCAGCTTTCTGAGGAATAATTGCTCATGGGAATAATTCTTTTCTTCCTACTCAGCTATGATATGTGACTTGACTTAAATCCTTTTTGGGATTTGTGACCTTTGGGGCGAGCATGTATGTGTTTAAATATTTGTTTTTATATGCAATTCTTGTGGATTGTTTGACAAAGAAAGTGCATGGCTAAGTTGATTAGAAAATATGCCCTCAGACCTCTATCTTCATGCTCCATCTGTTGATGGTGCCTAACAGGGCTTCTTAGTCCTGGTGAGTGGGGCTCTATCCCCTGCATTTTTTTAACAGTAGTGCTGTACTGGTGGTGCTGGGGAGTAGATAAAGTAGGAATTATTCATACACAAATGCTCATGTTCCAAATATCCCACTATTGTTAGTGAATGTTAGATCTGTACACTGACAATTACCATGAGTCTGAAGTTGGAATAAGTTTTTACTGACTTTGTGTAGATATAAAATACTGCACCATCAAATCCCACTGCATGATTTGTGTTACTGCTGTTTCATTGCTAAGTATTTTTCCCCCTGGATGCTTCTCCTTACATTTATTTTTCTCTTTTACAACGATGTAGTTCCATGCTATGGACACTTTGCACAAAAATGTCTATGACATTTCCAAGGCGATCTCTGCGCTTGTGCCACAAGGTGGACCGGTCCTGTGCAGAGATGAGATGGAGGAGTGGTCTGCTTCAGAGGCAAACCTCTTTGAGGAAGCACTAGAAAAATATGGAAAAGATTTCACTGACATTCAGCAAGATTTTGTAAGTAAATAAAATGGGGGCCCATGTGGTGAGACTGGTTCTGATCAGCGACAGAGCTGGTTTACAGCTTGTCTAAACAGAGTTGGTTTTCTTCATTTTGAAGAAAAGGGCTTTGAACTGGAGCATGTGTCTTGCAGTAAATGGGGGAAAGGCAGACCTCATATTGAAGACAGCCTGCTGTACAGTCAGAATTTCATATCACCAATGATAGATTTTCCTTCAGAGATATTAATTTAAAATAGTCTGCTCCACTACAGCTGAGAGGGGGTTTAGGAAAGTGTTGTGACAGCCTAGCTACTGTAGATTAATTTGTGTTTGAAGGAGTACTGAGCCTTCTGAAAAATAAAAATTTAGTCACTTTTATATTATTTCAGAAAAGGCCCTTTGAAAGTTTTAAAAAGGAATCTTGCGCATCCAGGGGAAGTGTCCTGTAGTTTGGCCAAATCTCCACCCTAGGTGTTCACCCTGCGGATTGAATGGAGCACTGCAAAGAGAGAGTGTCAGTGTTGCTTTGCCCGTGCTCTAATCTTTTAGATGGAGGGACTTGGAAGCAGCACAACACTCTGTGGTCCCGCTGAAAGCCTTGTGCTTTTCACGCAGAGAACAGCTGGCATGGCACATTTCTGTTAGCAGTTATTATTTTATTTTTTTTTAATGGTCCAGCTCCATAGAAGCTGAGCAAATGGGAGATGTGATAACTGTCATCGTGGTTCTTGCTCGAGTCTTTGCTGCTCAGGCAGCAAGACTGTCTCAGCCAGCGGGCTCCCTTCCACATTGTGCCTCTCTTGAATGGTTTACTGTGGAGCCAATGCAGCATGAAGATTTACCTGTACCTGCTATGTTTCTATGCTGAAAGAACTATTTTTTGAAAGGCCATTTAATTTAACATGGGTCCCATGTGCATCTAATGTCCTTAGGAGATTCAGACGCTGTCTTTTTTTGCTAGCAGGGTTAGTAGTTGCAAACTGTGCTATAAACTGTCTGTCAGAGGAATCCCGTGAATTTCAGCGAGGCTGTGTGCCAGCTCCCTGCAATGACTATTGCTTTTCCTTTATGTCCGTAGCTCCCATGGAAGTCCTTAACAAGCATAATAGAGTATTACTATATGTGGAAAACTACAGACAGATATGTTCAGCAGGTAAGAGAGTCAGAATCACCTCCTTCATTTCAAGAGAAGCTGTTTTACTTGCCACTGAAACCACTCATTGCTACTGTATTCTCCTTGGGGTTCAGCCTTTCCAATAGGTGGATTCTGTAATTGTCTGCAGCACCACCAAACAATCTCGTCACTAAACTCATCAGCCATTCTGTAGATATAAAGTTGTGGCATTGGCATTTGTGTTTTCTTTTCATGTTTGCTGCTACTTTATTTGGCTTGGAGCTTTCAGATGTCTGTTTTGGAATTCAATAGCTTGAGGAAGAGTATACAGTTAATCTCTGCCTGTAACCGAGTTCAAGGTCAGCAGTAATTTCAGTTTTGGCTTCTTATGGGGGAGTGAGCAGTTGCTGTACAGCAAGCACCCGTCATTATTCCCCACCTCTGCCCATGACTTTGATTGCAGATGCACGGAGTCTCCACCATGTAAGCGCTGTAAGTAAAGTGTTTGGGAAGCATTGATGGCTGAAATTCCCGGACTCGTTATACTTGAGAATCGACTTAGACTAGTGTTTACAGTCATTTTTATCTCCTACTTGTTTAAATACAAAGGCTGATTGGTACCTTAGATAATGAAAGCATGATGCAAGAGGCATACAAAATGTTGTAGAATATCAGTTGCTGAAAAATACATACTACGTTTAATAGGAAAATGAATTAAAAGGGAGAAATACATAATGGATTTTTCATGGTAATTATCAGTATAATGTTTAGGCATCTATTTAAAGTATTAGAAAAGTGGAGTTAAGAAACATCCTGTCTTATCTTGCTACATTAAATATTCAGTCTAGGATAAAGACTTGATGCCTGGGGCATAGACCAGTATTTGGCATGTGCTATATTTGGCCACGAACGTCTACAATACAACTTTTTTACCATTCTGTTTCTGATTGGAACACTGTTTAAATTACAGGGGGCTCCTCAGGACAACCCTTTTTGAATAAATTATATATATATATATATTAATATATATTAAGCAGCATTAATAGTTGCATCCTCATTCCAATATTTTCCCAAGTTCATTCCTTGATTGAAATTTTTCCTTCTGATAGGGAAATACATGGTAGGAAAGTGGGGCAGTGATGGAAGCTTGCATTGTGGAGAAAAAATGTGCCATTGTTATAGTGAGTGCTGCTGTACTGTCTGACTAGAGCCATTTAGGAGACAATAGCTGTGTGTACTCAACCTGTACTACACTCAGTATTTGCACTGAGATGAATAGTTTTCTCCTTCTGTGCTTCTTTTATCTCACTTCTCTTCTTGTAAAGATAAAAATCCATCTAGCACTATGGTAGGTATTGGAAGAAGTGAGGAAAGTTACTTTGTAAGTCAGTGAAAACTTGAATCTTGAGTAGACTGTTGCATGAAATGTCACCCCTGTGCAGTCGAAACAGCAACTAATACTAAGAATTATTAGGAAAGGTTAGAGGCAAAAGCGTCACTATCCTGCTCAGAAAATTCATGATACATTTGCCGCTTTGAAGTTATGTTTCAGCCCACCTCAAGGTATGTATCAGTGAGGGCTGAGAAATAAGAGGTTGGGAGCATTTCTTATGGTGCTCAATCTTGGATACTATGGGAGATGGGTTGGTTTTGTGGTCCAGGTGTTTGCTGCCAGCCCTGGGGGCTGTGGAGGGTACTGAGGGGCACAGTAGGTGTAAGCATGCAGCAGCAAGATCAACCTCAAGGAAGTTCTCTTGCTTTTTGTGTTCCTTAATGATGTTGACCAGGTCTTGAAACACTTCTTCCAGTCCTAAACAACAGAGAAAAAGCAAATATTTTTGGGAAAGCGAGACAGCTGTAGAAACAGTGCTTTGATTAGGAAGTGGTTAAATTCTTTTACTCTTTCCATTTTCTTGAACTTTCTTGTTATAAAGACAAAATTGCAGAGGGGATAGTTGCATGAAAGACTCTGATTATTTGTTCTTGCAGCAATAAAATAATAACAAACCCCACCCACTGTTTCTTATATTGTTTTGCTGTATTCCTTGGCAATGAGTTTTCTATCATGGTTATACTGTTGTACTTCATGTGTGCTGCCCAGCAGTGTACCAGGGAGTGGGATTTGGGGAAAACTTCCAATTAGACCCTGCACTTAGGAGACAGCATGAGTATAAGCAGAACAGGTAGAAATTGCAGAACAGAGATACTGCATCAATTAAGTTTGGACTGAGCTGAAGACCTCATCTCAAATTCCCACATTGTACAAGCAAATAATACTACTAAACATTTATAAAAAGCTTGGGAGAGCTATCTATATATAACTGCAAAGAAAGCATAGGAAGTTGTATTTGAAATAATGGTGCATTGCATTTATTTTTTACTCAACATGTACCAAGTCTTTGACAAAGCACATCCCTGACCACTTTTTCCATCTATTTTTTCGTTGTTTTGTCTGTGTAGATTGTTTCCTTAGTCTAATACCACAAAATGGTTCTGGGGCTAACAGCATTTTTGTACATGAGATATTAAAAATGTGCTAAGTAAGGATATGACAATTGTGTATCCTGTTTCACTTTCACTTGTCCTCCTCTTAAGGGGATGATTAAATTATTTTCCAAGTCTGTATGTTATTGGCCTAAAAATGAAATTAAAAAGAAAAAAAACTGTTAACTTGCTCATTCTTGTAGACTCTCTGGCTGAATGCACTTAAAGGCATCTATTTAGACTATTTTTTTTGAATTGCACAACTTTGTGAGGAAGGTTTTGTCACAAGCAAGCCACCTGCTTTGAAAACCAGTTAGTTGGAACTGTTTACTTCCTTCTGTATTTCCTTTGAGATTTTCTTGGAGCAAGAAAGCACTTCGTCATAATCATGAAGAATCTGTTTCTTGACATTGAGGAAGCTGAATTTTGAATTGACTTTAGCAAAAGACCTTTTCTCAGAACTGAGAAAGGAAAGCGCAGAGTCCTGTGCAAGCTTAAAACGAGTTCCAGTAGTCAGAATATTCTAGAAATAAGTAGCAGAAGGTGTACTTTTATGTGCTGGCATACAGAAACGTTTGTGCTTGAATGGAGGGGAAAAAAGGGGGAGGGGAAGGTCTGGTGCTTGCTGTACCTAGGATGGGAAGGCTTAATACTGCACTTCCTTGTCTTGTGAATAGGGTAATGTGATTGAGATGGGTGCAAAATGAGCTGTTTTGGAGCATGCTCTTGGATCTCTTACACAGTGATGTCTATTTGGCTTGAGCCACACCTTGCTTTTGATGGCTATCAATGTAATCAGAAGTTGAGTCACTTCAAGAGGAGGTCAAACCCTCCAAGGATAGAACTGCTAAAAGGAATAGTTCTTCTTTTGCGATGTCAACACAGAACTTACGGTCCAATGCAGGCTCATGAACTTCTGTCCAAAGTGATCCCAAGGGTTGTCCGTTCAAGACATCCTTTCAGAGTTGTCCTGAAGAAAATGAGGGAGAGGCATTCTGAATTCAGCATCCTATGTCTCTTTTGAATGCATCTTTTTTTGAGACAGATTTCTTGTGTCAATTCACAAGACCATATATTTTTGATTCAGAAAGGTTTGAAGTGGCATCCACTGAGTAACTGCTGTTGGTGGCTTTCCACAGTGATTTGAAAGCTCTTTAAGAGTTCTATGATGTTTGGGCGTGCCTATCTCTTCATTCAAAATGAAAGTTGAGTTCTTATGTGGTTGTGTGTTCCAGGGTGGTGGTATGGTGTGGTTTTGTTTGTTTGTTTGTTTGTTTCTTAAGATCTTTAAGTGCTTCTGCTGTTTTGTATATCATGAGGGGAAGTTATGAAAACTTTAAAGCATAACACCCCCCAACTGTTCAGATGCAGTTGAGAATAGCTCAGGGCATGGCAGTGGCAAATGATCATTTGAATTAGTCATATGCTTATTGAGAGTTAAAGACTTCAATTTTACTTTTCACATTTTCATTTGTGCTTGAGGAGCATGAAACTTCAGAGGAAGATCAAACATTACAAATTTCTACACTGTTCTCTTTTTGTTATGTGGAAGTGCTGTTAAAAAAGTACATGTCAAAGTTGAAGTAGGAGGAAGAGACGGAGAATCAGTTTTAAGGTACGCACAGTGTTGAAAAAAATAAATGTAAAGGAGAAGATGGAGAAAGTGGAAGTGCCGTTAAATTTGACTACATGAGGTAGGGAGTGTAAAGGGTGGAGCTCTGGGTAAATTTTGATGCAGATAGATAACATCTTTTTTAAGCAAAGCTAACCTTTATACCTAGCCAAGAGCTGTGTGTGACATCTTAATGTACCAGCCGTCATAAAGTACTGCGTGCTAGCAAAGTAGAAATAACACGAAAGAAATGCTTTTGGACATACATAGGACATATTATCCCAAAACACCTCCTATTAAGCCTACAGTAACATGGAACTATGGTAGTTCTGGCAAGCAAGTGAGAGAGACTGTAGGTACTGCACATCAGGGCTGAGATGTGTTGCAGGAGCACAGGCAGCTGGAAGCACTTCTGCCAAATGCATAATGGACTAATTACCTCCCCCCTGCCTCCCAGCAGCACGTGTGCTCAGTTTTGGGGGGTGGGGGGGAAGCAATGTGAGAGTTTTCCCCTAAATTCAGGAAGTGCAAGTTAAGAGACTGTTCTTCCCCAGCATGAACTAAAGGAGGCTAAATATCAGAGGATATTTGAGATGCCCCTGCACTGTCTACCAACCCAGCTCTTGTGTTGTGGGCCTTGAAATATCCACTGTGTTCCTGGATTTCTTTTGTTATTTGCTCTTTTTAAACATCCACTCTTTAGAAAATGGCCGCAGACGTTTGTTTGCTGTGATACATCACGTTTTAAGACTCTTTCAAGCTCAGTGGGTAGAATGAAAGATGTTAAATCTAGGAAGAGTCTATATAAAGGATAGATGTTTGCACCAACTCAAATGTACAGTATTTTAATGTATTTTAATTCCTTGGTCCCTACAGGATTAAAAAAATAAAGTTGCTAATATCTCCCTGTTATAGATAGGGAAAATATGATGAGGTAAATATGAGGATATACATAAGATATGCGTATATAAATAACTCCCAGAGACAAAAGATTTCATTTAGGCCAAGCTTCTAGAAGTTACAAACACTCAGGGTTTTTTGTGGATGAGAACATTCATAACTACATCAGACAACATTAAGAATTTATGGCATAAATATGCTTCAGGCACAAATCAATTAATAACTGGCAAAGGACCTAGCAAAGCACTTCTCTGTGAAGGGATTGTTCTGAAATTGTGCGTAACTACATGTCAGGCACCTTCCTTTGTGCCTTTTGTTATCAGTCACTGTCTGAATAGGAAGCTCATGAAATCTTGTCTATTGATTGTCCACAGCCACAAATGCTTAGTGCAAAACCAGCCTCTACTTATCCAGTACGTTGTGGAACCTTCTGAAAACCTTCAATTTTCCTGGTATCCTGGGTTGCGATAAAGGCACGTGCTGTATGAGTATGTTCTGCCTTGATCTCAGGGCAGCTGTAGGAGATGAGGGTATTGCTAGGTCCAGGTGACTTGTGGCAGTTCTTAGCTCAGAGCTTGCAACATGGTCATCAGTCAGGAGCAAAATCTGTGGTGTGAGGTTAACATTCATCACCACTTTACTAAAATGTTGCTTAACAAGCTAAATCAACCGTGTCTCCAAGGCAAATGACTTTACATTGTGGATAGCTGAATATTTTAGCTGTTGGTAATGCTTTGTGCTTGCATGAAGCTTTTCTGTTCATAGATTTCCGAGGCTGTCACAACATAATGACTCTAGATAGTGCCCTTGGGAGCTTTCGTCAAGCACACTGCAGCTTTTTTCCCCCCACAATTTCCACTAGAAGTCTAGTGGAAATTTAAAAAAACAAAACAAAAAGAGTTCTCTACCATTGGAAGTTCCCTGAATTTCCTGTTTTGGCCTCAAGGAAGTATGATTCTTGTACAAGGTTCATCAAGCAGTATTTTACGTGTTTATCAGCATCTGATGTTAGACTTGTAATTCCTGAGGAGAGCACAAGCTCTGTGGCTGTTGGTCTTCTGACATTAACTGCAGGTGGTAGTCTTGTGCCTGGGGCAAGAAGACTTGTTTTTCAGTCCAGACTGAGGGTGGAACAGCCTTCAGCTGATGGCAGAAAGGCACTTGATTATGCATTCTGGAGGAGGATTTTCTGGGGTAGTGTCTCTCTGGAAGGTAAAGAAGGGTTTCTGAGGCTATTGGAGAACCATTTTCACAGCACTTGTTGATGCCTGTCATTGGGTGCTTTGGTTACTTACATAAAAAGACTAGAGCAGGGTGTTTTGAAAATGTTCAACTTGGAATTTCTGGGTTCTATACAGACGGGGAATCCAATAAGGATTGATAAGGATTAGTCTCCACAAAGTCTGTTTGGGCTTTCTCAAAAACAGTTTTGGGGAAGCTGTCCATGTCTGAGACCAGATTTAACAGAAGCAACCTGTTTTTGGATGCAGTTTTCTGAAGGCATACTCAGTCTCTGAGTAACTTTCAAAAGTTTGTTTTCTCAGTCCTTGTTCTCTTGTCTGACATCTTCGTTCTTTGACTTCTAAGATGGGTTGACTTTTATTTGCTGGAAAAGGTAAGAGGGGAATTCTTTAGGTGTCTAGAGAGCTTTGGTGAGGAACTGTCAGGCTGTCAAATGGAAAACTGTTGCTTAAGACTGCCCCTCTGATCAAAGCGAGCTTTATGCGTACTGGAACTTTTTACTTCATTGTTTTCACGTGTGTCCATCGTGTCTCTGTAAAGAGAATTTATATATTCCTATGTGACACGCATCTTTTCAAATTTATGACATTTTTTGTGCTTCTTAAATCTATGCAGATACTGACTTTTGCTTTACAGTTGTTTTCCTAGACTGTGCCTTGAGGCTGCTTATTTAAAAAAAAAAAAATCAACTAATCTGTTTGTCAAGCATATGAGTAAAACCCCTAGCAAACACTGCACTGCTGATTTGTCTGGAAAACACTGTTGTAACTTTATGCAAACTGCTGTTACTGGCATGGATGTTGAAGAGCACGAGCTCTGCTTTCAGCGGGAGATTGCAGTAGAGGCCTCCAGAGGCTCCTTTCTCCCAAAATTCATCTAGTTCATGTAATAAAGAGGAAATTTAAGCCTTAGAATGTCTTTCTTAATTTTTAAACAGTGTGAAGGTTTGAGTTATAAAAGGAATTCTTGGCCAGTTAGTAAAGCTCCTGCTAATTGTCTTCCTCTGCTGTGTTCCTGTGTCCTCTTGTGCCATGTTCTGAAAACGAAAGGAGCAGTACCATTCTGGAGGAATTTTTTCTGTACTTCCCATTGAAAGGATCTTTTAATCCACCTACCCCAGAAATGTGGATGGAAGTTAATGGCTGGCTTTACCAAAGTAAGGCCATGTAAAGAGACAAGTTATGTGCACTTCTAAATGTGCGTCTCCGTGCTCTGAAGGTCTACTTTTTGTTAGTTTTTCCTTGAACATATCTCTGTTATATTCCTTAACATCTCTTGGGAAAGGTGTTGGTTTTGTTTTGTTTTGTTTTTTACTAGGAGCTGTTTGGTTTGTTAACCTCTCCCTTTTTATCCCCTTGATGTTGTGTCCTACCCGGCCACTGAGATTTGTGCCAGGGGTTTGTTTCCTTTTTGTCTAAAAGGGGGATAATCATGTAGTTTTTGTCTACTTAAAGCTTTTCACCTGTAGAAAGTGCAAATGTTTGCGTTGCCCATGGCTGATGCTCAATGTGAAGTGGTTACCTACCATAATTAACAATTCTGTCAGGTAATTCTGTGTCAGTTTTTAGTTAAGCTTGCACCCTTTTAAAATTTTTAAAGAAAATCTCCAGTGTGAGTCAGTTTTCAATCAGTTGGACTATCAGCAAAAAAGTTTTCCTTCAAAGTCTTTAAATTGTTTCAGCTGTTGAGGAAATATGATGGAGGAGGTGTTTTGCTGTCCCTGTTATTATCCAGTTGATGCATATTATAAAGGAGGACAAGCGCACAGACTGATACGTCAGATCTTTCTCTGCAGGGGAAGAAGAAGGGTTATGGGGGAACAATGTATGAGTTTGTATTGGAGTGAATGGTAATGAAAAAATGGTCCTTATCAGTAGTAGTTTGTAATCTCCTTTTTCAAAACGCTGTGTACGTAGTCTTTAATGCCCACAATTGTTTTCGGTGTATATTTTCCTGTTGGGATAGGATAGCTGCTCAATTAAAGGAAAACTTACTTGTTTGTTGATGAGTGCTGAAGTTTTTACAGGTGATTTACTTGACACCCAGGTAAAACAGCCCTTATTTTCTTTTCATTCTAACTTTTCTTTTTTTTTTTTTCTTTTGAAAGAAACGATTGAAAGCAGCAGAAGCAGAAAGCAAGCTAAAACAAGTGTATATACCCAACTAGTAAGTATCTTTATGTATTGTTTTGATGTTTTATCTCATTTGTAGAGGGTCTGGTGTAGTAGTTTCCATGGCCTGCCAGTATTATATATTAGCTTTAATGGTATAATGAGAGACATAGTTGAACAAACAATGTCAGAGAATTACTAAACTAGGTTACCAATATAACAAGCCTTCTGCTGATGCTTAAATAGGCTTGAATTCCTTTTTATTTTAGCTGAGTTAATGCCAACCACCAGATGCTAATAAGCAACTAGGAGCCCTGTGGAAGACAACACGATAGCTGTGGTGTTTCAAAGCTGGCTAGAACAAAGCAGCACTCCTCCCAGAAGGCCTGTGCCACTGCTTATGAGTGTACAAAAGACAAAGCTATTCCCACAAGCTGACCTTCCACTTGTGGAACACAGGGTATTTCCTCCATGGGTAGTTGAGGGCTTTCCTGGTTAGGATGCTGTGCTGTCAAGTTGCTCATTTCCTTCGTACTGTATAGTGTTGCCATCCTGAAGCAAGAATTACTTACCTTTTTATTTTTATTTTTGTATGGACTGTGATTTGGGGACTTGGTAGCCGGTCAGTACTGTTAAGCACAAAAGGGTGGCTAATTAACTGCTTAGTAGTAATACTTCTGTTTTTCTTAATTATTGTCAATCAGTGGATCGTGAATGTGTGGTTGTTTCCTAATGTCAAGTGTATGTATGTGTGTGTGTGTGTGTGTGTGTANTATATTAATTGTTAGTAAAACATGTTTCTTCTCTTGCATTCCCTCTGCATAGCCCAGTCAGCAGTTGTTACAATGTGAAACTCAAATCTCCCCTGCCCTTCCTCTTTTCATCTTTCATTCCCAGACGCATTCCCATGTGTTACCTCCAATAACTACTTTACTTTTTTATGTTATCTCCTTTCAAATATTGATGAAGTTCTACCACATATTCTGTTACTTAAGGCAAAGCAAACTTTTATTTGTTTAGCTTGCAAGATGGTCTCTTACTTCTTGTGAAAATAAAGGATCCCAGTTTTTTTTGCCTCTTTTTAAAATTGAAATATGCCAACATATCTCACGTGAATTTACCAAAAATTAGGTTTAATATTCAGAGTGAAGCCAAATAGATTTCTTGTCATGCTATTTTTTAACAGTATTGCCCTTTTTATGGAGGGTGCAGGGGTACTCTGGACATGAATTCAAAACGTGATAAGCCTGTAAAGCAAAAGCCAGTGTAATTTAGACTGCCAATGCAAAAGGATATTGCAGCTGAGAGAGCCTGGTAGTCTTGCTGTTGCTCTTGGATTATAATGTGTGTAGGTAGGGCTTTGTATTTGAAAGGTTACAGTGCTCACTTGGTAATGACTGTCTGGAGTGGTATCTTATCCCTCAACCCTGAATCTCAGCAAGATAATTCTTGTTGCTATCTAGAAAATGTAATCAAATCAGCAGCTTACCTCTCCACTTCAGGAAAAGTCTGTCTCTACCTGTGTGCCTGCTATTTTTGTCCCTGGCATTGATTTCCAGTCACAGCTGATTTTGTGAGCGTTGTACCTTAACTTGCATATTAATTGACAAAACGGGTGTCAATTTTACTTCCTTCTTCAATATCCTTTCATGTGTATCAGGAAAAGTAGCAATTGTGTACCAAAGAATCCCACGTGAATGCTTCTGCTGCTTTTTTTTTTTTTTTGCTATTAACAGGAAAATATTAACACCTGCAAACATGGTGACAATTAAGTACTTCTAAGATTTTGGATTATTTATGCTCAAGTTTCAGTACAAGGTCTGGCACATGGAATGTTGCATCTGCATTACCTTGTGACCTAGAAGAAGATTATATTCTTGGCTTATAGAAGCAATGCACAGTGTAAGGATCTAAATATCAATGTTATTGATTTGTCCTTACTGTGTTACTGAGCCCATTTCTGTTTTGAGGCTTGAACCATAATGATCCACTTGTCACCTCCAACATAAATTACTTGATGTAGCCTGTCACAAGACCTATGCAGAAGCATATCAGCTGATTGACTGAGACCTATTCTAACAATAACAGGTGTAAAATTGTTTGCAAAGAGAGACCCAGAAGGATATCATTCAAACAATTTTATATTTTGTCCCTGGCTTACTTCCACTGATAGGGGTTTCACTTGTTTCTGTGATGTTAATATTAAAAAAAAAAAATCTAGAACAAGGGGAGGAAAAATAATAAAAACAATAGAAGCAATTTTCAAGGTTTATTTATCATCCTGCATGTATATTATACAGTGAAAGATAAGATCACTAAGTAAAACTTTATACTTGATATTTTTTTTAACGTGGGAGTGTACCGCAAATTTATAATATGAGGAACTGAATGCATGGAGAGACTAGATACTCCATGCAGAGCCATGTGGGTAATTGATGTGAGGTTTTCAAGTCCTTAGGCAACATCTTAAATGTTGGCCATAAATTTCTGTGCTCCTTCCAGGTAGAGCCCTGGTTTTGGGGCAGACATCTGTAGTCAATGTGACTGAACCCAGCGTTTGAAAGCATGGGATTGTAAGGCATCCTTGAGGTTGAAAAGCACCAATATGCTTCCGTAGTGAAAGGAAGGTTTAAAGTAAGCTGAATTCTGCATTCAGATAATACTGAAAAAATGTTTTAGTTGTTTTCTGTAGCAATTTCTCTGTCAGTAGGAATGGTGATAAATAAAGCAGTGGCAGAATCCGGAATGTAGAAAGAGATTCTGTTCTTACTCTTTACATCCTGCCATCTGCCAGTGTGAATGTAGGGCTCGCAGAGCTTTCTCGTTCCAGTCTCAGTATTTCTTCTTCTAGTGTGTGCCCAAACATACTCTTCAAGCCTTTGCGGAAGTCATATTCTGTTCTGAGTTATCTTACAGGCATCATATGTACCTGTTACTTGCTTCTATTTGATGACAGTCTGGTTGTGTAGCTAGTGCTTTTTGGGATTAGGACATCTGCAAATATGAAGTCTGAGACATGCAATTTTGTGTGGCTTTTCTCTCTTTTGCTTTGATCTAGATGATATCAGAAGCGGTAAGAACAACAAGGGAAGAATGAAGTGCTCAGTACAGACCCCAGTCTCTAAAATGTATTGATGTGAAATGTAAATTCTAACTACATCTGTAAATGCAAATTAGCACATTCTACTTACAGTATTTTATCTGAGAATTTCAAAGCACTTTCGCAAGCTGTAAATGCTACCTTGCAAACATGGTAAATTAGGGAAATAATATTTTCCCCTGGCTCTTTTTTAAGCTAATAGGGAAATTGGAAGATTAGGTCAAAGCTTTCGATCACTGCAAGAGGAGTCTGCTTAACAAGCTGAAGATAATTCCTTTATGCGTTTCGTCGTTGTCCTCTGCCTGAGGAGGAACTTTCCTCCTTCCCTGTTTAATGGTGCAGAGGTCTATTGTGTAATGGAAAACGTAAAGGTATAATGCTGTTCTTTCTTTGTAGTTGTTACTTGTTCTTTGTGCTAGTTAAAACAGTGACCTTCAACACTGTTGGAGAAAGCTTTTCATTTTCAAAAAGCGCTGTCTAGCAGTCATTAGACCCCTTCTTAGAAGTGGGTATTTACAGTAACCCAGAGAGTTGTGATGAGAACTCACCTCTTCGTTGTCTGGATAAGGAATCCAGACACTTGAACTAGATGCCTGAAGGTAGATGGCATAAGTGTTCCTTACAAAGGATTAAAAATTGTTCTTATTTCTAATTTCTGAGGCTTTATTTCTTGATTGTTCTGTTGCATCTAGCCACCAGTGTGTTTTCGTGAATAACTGGAAACATTCACTGATGGTATTAAGTTTATTGTTACTTTTAACCACTAAAATTTTATCACTATGCTGTGGCTCAAATGGTAGTCAGCCATGTAGCGAGGGGATTTCAGTGTTCTGCATGGCTCAGGAACATCTTCTGGTTGTTATTTTGGGTGGGGGAGGCTTCGGTCTGTGATGATTTTCTTGCTTCTGCATGCACTTCATCATCTTCATGTCTTAGTTGAGACTGATCTCCGGCATAACGCAGCCCAGAAACCTGTGCTTTGTGATCCCTCTTCTAGCATAACCGAGTGCTCCATTGCCATTGAAATCCATTTAAAAGGCTTCCACTCTTGATTTAAGAAATGGAAATGATAGTTTACCACACCATCAGTGTTCTCACTACCTTATTTGCATTTTTGACTTCAGCTTCATTAATTGCCTAATGATTCATTCAGGTATTCATCTAATTCTCTTGTTAATAGCTGTAGCAGGCTTCGGTGATATCAAGCAAGTTTAATTAACAAATCACCAGCAATCGAGAGCTTTTTGCTTCTCATCAGATGAAAACAGCTGCCTAAATTTTATTGTCACCCACTGCGAAACTTAACCTTAGCTTTGGGCCAGGACACTTTCTGGTGCTTGTTGCAGCCACGTGAATTGTAGTGTTCCAAAATCCTGAAGTGTGAAGGTTACTCTCACAACTACAGCGTGTTAATCTTGGTGATCAGCTTTCACCACTCATTGCTTTCGCTTGTGTTTGAAATGCAAGTGTGATAAGGGTTCTTGAGAGGATGGCGGAGTCAGGCTGGCAGCCTCCTTTCCACACGTGATCCTAGTACTTTGGCCGTGCATGCTAATGCGTGCAGTCTTGTTCTCGACTAACTGTTTACAACCGCACACATCAGAGCTTCCCAGCATACTGCTCGAAAACCAAAACCTCTTTGTGTGCTCTACTGATGGATTTCAGACTCCTCTAGTGATGTTTTTCAGAGGATAAATCGATGTATAGAAGGGAAGCAACGTGCCTGACGTCGAGACATAAAACCTGGAGTGGAGCCTGTAGTTTTCTGTGCTTCAGTCTTTTATTCTGTCTGTTGAGCAAACACTGCTTGTAACAGTGTGCATCTGTGAGGCATCTTGGTGATGTTTGCACATGGGGTTTGCTAGTGAATCATTGGCAAAAGTTGTGCTGCAGTAGGTTACTATAGTGATGTCCCAGAACAAAATGCTGGGTAGCGTGAGTGCACCCTGGTTCAGCTTTCCCTTTGTGAGACCGTGTCTGCAGATCTCATGCCATCCGTGGTGTCCAAACTTCAGGCCACTCTGATAAGAACCCCAGAATGCTTTAATCCTTGTAAAAGCCAGGCAAGTTAATAAACAAAAGCAGAAGAAAACCTGATTGGACTTGTTAATCCAAATGCGTGTACTTTTTTTTCCTCTGCTCTGCTGCTTTTGGGCTGTGTATGGGCTACTCAGCATACTGAGGGAACAATCTGGTTATAGGGTTTCTGTGCTGCTTAGCCTCCTAAGCTTTCTGTTCTGCAGAAAGGCCCTGAACTTTACAGCAGGGAGCACCATCGGAATGCTGCCTCAAGGTTCTCTTGCACTGGGCAAATATTCTCTTACCTCCTCACCAAATGTGTGTATGGTTTGGGTAGGTCATTCGCAGCAGAATCAGTTTTTGTCTCTGTAGACGTTGGGCTCTACTGAGCCTGATCAGACACTTTCAAATGAGGAGAAAGATGACCTCTTCTGGCTTCCAAGGCAGCGTAAGCTTTCCGGTAGAGTTTGGGTTTGCTCTGGAGCTGCAAGGGCCAGTTGCCTTCAGAATTCGTTCACTTGGAACTCCTTTGCTTTCAGAGGTCATTGCTGAGAAGGTGAAACCAGTACTGATGTCCCATTAGAAAGAATTAATAAATATGGCTGTTTTCCCACAATACTGTTCTTGAAGCACTAGGCTGAGTGAAAAGTAACAAATATTCTGGGTCACTTAAATTGGTGTGACTCCCATGTCTGTGCACCTGACGTGTAAGAAAACGTGTTTTCAAAAAGCTATTTTACAGAGCCCATTTTAAGTTATTTTTACTTGAATACATGGATTCCAAACCACTTGTGTATTAATTGGAAATAAAAAGAATATGCCCACTCCCTTCAGTTTTCAGATAAGAGAATATGGGTGAAACATAATTGGCGTTGGAATTTGGGTTTACATTCGGAAGTCAGCACCAAAGGCTGCCTGCTTCTTGTTGCTTGTATAAGCTGAGCTAACAGCAGCTTGGAGTCCTTGCGTTTTTCATAAGCACTTTGTATATACTTCTTCAACAAAGCTTCTTGTGTGACTTCTATCTTTCTCCGTTTCCCAGAAGTCCTTTCCCTGCAATACTGATTCTGTGTGCTTCTTGTTCCCTCCCATGCCCAGGTTTTTTTTGAATGTTTCCTTTTCCCCCTACCATATTCCTCTGCAGAGGTTCTGTACTCTTCCATACTGCTCTCCATGCCAAGGTTTTGTTTGCCCTTCCATTCTTGGCTCATGCCAGTAACTTTTGTTTTCCTGAGTCAACATCTTTAACAGCATATAGGGATGAGCAGAGGTGATGTTTTTACTAATGTTATTAAATATTAATGACAGACGTCAGTGGATTCCTTGTTCTGCAGATGTTGAACTTCTGGACTTTTTGCGTTTAGCAGAAGCCTAGATGTTTCCTAAGAGGAGCACAGATCATGGATTAAGACTTGTCAGAGTTCCTGATCATCTCAGTCTGTGTGCTAGGTCCAAAGATTTAACTTGGTGTTGTGTGTTGTTGTGCAATCGTGTCTACGTGATGCAAACCTTTGCAGTAAGACAATGTGAAAATATGCATGTGACTGTAGTCTAGTTATCTTTCCCTGAACAAGGCAGGGGTTGATCTTTCTGTGCCTACCTCTCCTTCTCCATCCCCTGTGCTGCTTCTCGGAGACTTAGGTAAAATATCCTTCATGTTGAGAGCAGGGAGAGGTCTGTAGATAGGATCTTTTTGCCAGCTGGATTAGAATGTCTGGGACTGTAATTAACATACCTGCCTTGCCTCAGTGGTTTGCTGTATTTTAAATGGTTTTGGTCTCTTACAAATGGCATCAATCTAATGTAATATGGACATTGGAGAGAGTGTATTGTTCTGAAAGCCACATGATGAACGGAATTTAAGTCTTCAATTTCAAACGTTTTAGGCCATATTTTTTAAGTTGCGTAGGAAATTGCATGCCTTGATTAATGTTTGTCCTCCTTTTTGCTTTGTGTTTTAAGTAACAAGCCAAACCCCAACCAGATCAATGTAAATAATGTCAAACCAGGAGTGGTAAATGGTACTGGAGTACAGGCACAGAACACAGGAGCAGGACGGGCCTGTGAAAGCTGTTATAGTAAGTGACATGCAAGTATGGCACTTGTGCATAGAGAGCGAGTGCTGTACTGCAAGCAGTAAAGTAAAAGCTGTGTTTGGGAGGGGGGAGCACGGGAGAGAAGGCTTTGGAATGGAGGGGGCGGTGGGGACAGAATTTGACATAGCAACATTTAAGCAATGTGTTTTTTGGAGTTACTGGTTTTACGTTGGTAAATATAATTATGAAAGTACTTAAGGGGGAGTTAGCTACCTGCAATTATGTAAGATATTTACTCTTTAGGCAAGACTTTAATCACCAAGCTATGAACATGACAATTTTTTCATAATTTTTGAGTGGATTTCAACATATGGGATATCTTTGTATTTGATCTGCTGCCTGGTACTAATATACTAACGCTTGCCCTCCTTTATGGGGAGCCTTTAGAGATGCTGGAATGTAGGACTGCACGAGAAGTCAAGTCACAGACTTATCTTATGTTCTTCTATTGTAAAATTAATGTATGGGGAGTTCCTGAAGAGAATCTTCCATCCCTCCCTGCAGAAATTGTCCGCTAGTCTTGCAAAATGAGAGCTTTCAGTTTTGTTGGCAGGAAGTTTTCTCATCCTACATTTTCTTTTTTGTTCATATTTTAAAAGGGTTTTATGTGAGCAGTTGATTTCTCTGAGATAACAAGTACATTTAACAGTGGTGATGACAATAAAGCCATCATCAGGTTTTTAAGGTCTGTTTGAGCTTTGCGCTGTCTTCATGTGGGTTTTCTTTTGTGATGGTTCTAAAGAGAGTAAGCTCTGAAAAGTGATCCTGTTTAAGGATATATATAATTTCCACCTTTGTTATCTCTAGCCACACAGTCTTACCAGTGGTATTCTTGGGGTCCCCCTAACATGCAGTGTCGCCTCTGTGCATCCTGTTGGACGTACTGGAAGAAATACGGTGGCTTGAAAATGCCAACTCGGTTAGATGGAGAGAGACCAGGACCAAACCGCAATAATTTGGTAAGTATCAGCAAAGCAGACTGCTTGGTGATCTTTTCTGGAAAGCTAGGTGCTGTGATTTCTAAGTAATCGTTCACTGTTCTTCAATATTAAACAACAAAAAGAATGCCTTCAACCTCCGTTGTTGTCCTTGGCTTGCAAAAATTGGCATGCTAACTTCAGCTGTATGTAATTTGTTGCTGAGTACGGCCCCAAGGGAAAGAAAAAAAACCACATTGTTGGTTTAGCAAACTAGCCATCAAATGCATGGGATAACTTCATGAACTTCATGGAAAAAAATGGAATGCCAGACGATGTTTCTGATATTCTGCTTCCATGATTTTTGCTGCAGGAGGAAGAGGACTGATTTTCCATAAAGGAATTCATTTTTTCCTGAAAGCTGTTCCATTTCCTAAGGCACATTCAAAATTAGATATCCCAAATAGCTAGTAGCTTTGTAGAGATCCCTTATCTTGTTTTTCCACTTCATCCTATTTTTTTAATTAATCTCCTTTCTTTTGTGTGGCCTTTGGTTAAGCATTTTGTGAGCTTCTTCATTTTTCCTATTGTATTTATTAAAAAAAAACTCAGAATTTTTCTGAATTTTGTGGAAGTTTAGTCTTGAAAACTTGAAGCATCGTATGTTGGGCTGATTGGAAAGAGTGGCTGCATCACTACAGCAGCTGTGGACGGAAGGGTAGTGCACACTCAACTTTGTTCTTAGATTATTTCTTTCTTCTCTCCTAGTCTTTCGTATCACTGCCTTTCTATTCTGTTTCTTTCCTTTAGCCTCTGCCCTTTCCAGCCTTCTGTTTACCCTCTGCAGCTGCTTAATTGCCGAGATAGCCACCAGGTTTTATCAGCCCTGTAGCTATTGTTTGTTAGCTAAAAAGTATGTAAACAGTTTGAGAGGGGAAAACCTTGTTCTTCCCAAACTGAATTTCCTCTTGTTTTCCACCCATAGGCAGGTTTGAGATAATAAGATACTGCTTTCGTTATTTGATTGGTTTACGTTGTTGCTTTGTATGAAAAAGATACTGCTTTTGCTCTCTGCAGTAGATAAATGTCTTTATTATCTTTATTATGTGTAGTGAATACTTGCCTACTTTGTAAATGTATTCATTGAGTTCAGGGTAAGAATTAAAACAGAAATTCCTGCAACTTTGAGACAAAAACTTTCTTGCATGTTGTAAGTTTGCTTTGGGAAGTGAGTTTGTGATGCAAATTGGCAATACAGCTACTTCCTAATTTTCCTCTCCCTCTTACAAATGATTTGTTATAAGGAGTTTGCATTATATATCCAGAGGAACTCTAAGCACCCAAAGTTTGGGAGTCTTTCTGTTGACTCTGTAAGCACTAAATCATGGGATAGCATCAGGCAGCTTCTTTAGGCCTGGCTTTTGGATCCCCACTTTGAAATGCGGGACAGCACAGAAGTGAATACATCCCTGTGAAGAGAAAATGTTTACCTTCGTTTTATCCTTTGAGATATTTTGGAAGAAAATTCCAAATGTTGATGGATAAGATTTGGGAAATGGTAAATAGCTGTACCGAAAATATTTTCTTCTGTAATACTGTTTCTGTTCATATGTCGCTGTATCAGTAGTTGAAAGTGATTTTATATGATGTTCTTTCTGTTCTTTAAGGCCATGCTCTTAGAAAGTATATTTATTTTTCTTTCTTTTTAAGAGTCCTCATGGTGTGCCAGTACGAAACAGTGGGAGCCCCAAGTTTGCTATGAAGACACGACAAGCCTTTTATCTCCATACAACAAAACTGACAAGAATTGCCAGACGTTTATGTCGAGATATCTTACGCCCTTGGCATGCTGCAAGACATCCCTATCTGCCTATTAACAGTGCAGCAATCAAAGCAGAATGTGAGTGGTGATGCCGCTGGGCACCTATTTACAAAGGGCAAAGGAGCCCTTTGAGATTCCTTTACTATGAAGTTTGGGTTGCAACTCTTGATATTCTTTTGCTCTCAGTGCTCCCACAAAATCTGGCTATACTTGTAGAGTGTTCTGACTGATGACAGGCTGGACAAATAACTTTGAAAATTCATGAATTGTTTGTTTTAAAATATTCTTGTTTGCTATTACCTTTAGCATTCTCCTGCATTTGCATCCTGTTGCCAAGATGTGCATGCAACCTGTCAATGCTCTTTTTGATGGGAAAGCTTTTTCAGAACACTTGAGTTATTCACTTAGTTCTGCTACAATATCTAAGTGTCATTACCCTCTAATTTTTTTTCTTTGTTTTACAGGCACAGCACGTTTACCAGAGGCATCAGAAAACCCATTGCTATTAAAGCAAGTGGTTCGAAAGCCTTTAGAAGCAGTACTCCGGTATTTAGGTATTTATTAAAAAAAAAAAAAAAAAAGGTGAACAAGCAAAAAACCCTGTTAGCTAATTCTGCTAGCTCTTTCCATTTTCATTTGGATTTAGATGCTGGTTCTGGATTAAAACAAAACATGAAAACCTCCCCTTGAACTTCTCCTTTTTCCTTTTCCTGTTTGACAGACCCAGTTGCTCAGCAGTCCACTGTGGGCTTGCTGAACTGTGTCTGAAGGTTATTTTTAAGGGAAGTGTGGGACACAGCACAGTTTGCAGTGGTCACTCATGCATGTGTGGACAAGTTACCCTCTGCTAATGGAGACGTGAATGTAATGTTTTGGGAACACTTGGTCAGTCCGTTCTTCTAATTTTCGGGCTATCTGGAGGCCATTATTACAGCTGGGTCCTCCAAGGAGCCTTTCAGGTTTAGCAGAGAAACTGTTCAGGTTTAGCACAGCTTGTGCATCAGTTGCTGGCTGTTCCTGTGTTGGAGCTAGACAATGGGGCATATACTTCTGTTCATCTTAACTTTCATCTTGTTGCTTTTCACGATTTTCTTGAGTACTTGGCCCTCTCATCAGCTGATCTGTGGCAGAGTACTAAGTAGCTCTGTCCTGGACCTTGATGTAGGTTTTAGGTGCGGGATACGTGATATACCAGCTCTGACTACAAATAAGTTTGCCTAGTGCTTCTGGTTGTTAGAGATACCCTGAAGCCATATCTTAGGTTGTTACAGCAGTCTAACAGGAGTCCACCACAGAAAGCTAGCTTGGACCGTAGTACTTTGAAGCCTTCCAGATTAACAAGGAAATCGATTGCCTTTTTACTCTGAGAAGAAACACTGGAGTTAATTTTATGTTTCTTTGACCGTTTTTGTTGATGAAATGTTGTAAGGCTGAGGGTTTATTAAATATTTACTGCTTCTCTGTTGAGTGTTGTACTTAAGTGCTGAATACTAATGAGATACACAGATTGGGAAACCTCCGAGTATGTATGGCGCAACCAAGTAAAGCCAATAAAGGGAGAAGTTTTGCTGTTGAATAAAATCCTGCTTTTAATAGCAGTGCAGTGTGTAACGGTAGATTTTGAGATTTCACCTGAGCACAGATTCAGTAGCGCTGTGTCAGGATCTCTGTCTGACTGTTACGCAGGGAGAGGGGAGTGAAGGAAGTGGAGGGAGGCTGATGGACTGGTATGAACGTAGCTCTGTTTTTGGAGCTCAGTGCACTTTGTTGTATGTTACCTTCCTGTTGGGGCTGAGAGAGAGCCACTCATTTGAAGCTACCGTTTGCTGTTACTTGCAGCTTTCTCCAAATCTTTTCTGTTGGACAGCCTGTGCTTGGTCTCTGCCTCAGCCAGAAGGTTGAATTCAGACTTTATGTTCTTTATATTGGTGGTGCTCTGAATCCTTACTTGTTCGGCAAGTTAAAAACTGTATTTTTAGAAACCTTGCTACACTGGTAAAGTTGTAATTTCCCCAGAGTTTAGGGGTGCTGCATGACTGCCCAAAGATGGCTTTTAATACAGAGCAGCCCAGAAATGATATCAAATTATTGGAGAATAGTGTTTTGGAAGTAAATACAAAGTGCTGTTTTTGTGAGGTCTTGTTTTAGGATAATGGTAGGGTACAGTGGATATTGTGACATTACTTTGAACATCTTCAGTAGAGGTGAATTCCTAAATATACTTAAAATTATTAATATAAATAGCAATCTTCAGTCAAATTATTGACTGAGATAATTTTTTTTAGAAGGGGAGGTACACTTGGTCACCTTGGAAGTTTGCAGGTTGCTTTCAGGTTTGTAATTCCAGTATCTTCACTAATAAAAATAACACGTTGCTGTTTCACAACAGAATCTCATCCATGTCCTCCGAAACCAGATCCTGCAAAGAGCTTATCCAGTTCTCTCAACAATCTGACTCCTGCTAAGTTTACGCCTGTCATTAATAATGGGTCCCCAACTATCCTGGGAAAAAGAAGTTACGAACAGCACAATGGAATGGATGGTAAATGTTTTTCTGCATCATGTCTATTGTCTGTATAGGCTCCTTATTCTGTCCTTTCAGTATGCAAGGATGTTGTTTAAAACTGTAGCCCTATGTATAAATTCAGCGTTTATTCTCTGTAGGGTTTTTACTTTTTTCCTTTTGTAAAATTTGCTTGTTCCATTTCTAGTTTTGGGTGTGACAAGTGGTGTGTACTGTCTGGGTGGTGCATGCACATAAGGCTACTGCGTTAGTGGAACTCTGCCTAGCTTGACCAACCTTGAAAGTGGGACAGTGAGAGAGAAACTTCCCTTCATTTTTTTAAATGAGCAATATGAAGAAAAACTTGGTAGCCATTTCCAGTAACGTTTCCTTCTCCTTGTGAAGTGTACAGCTTTTTAACCTGTAGGTAGTAGCTGTGTGATTCCCAGGTGGCTTTGTAATGTGTGGATCATCTGGGTTTCAGAAAAGCTACCAGAGACTGCATGCTAGTGAGAGAGGCATGCTACTGCTTAGTGAAGGGAGGCAGCAGTGCCAGACCTGGTGTGCCACAAACCTGCTCTTGCCTTGCTTGGAACCAGAGTGTTCGCTTTTGTTGGCCCTGTCGCTGAGAACCTCTGTGCAGTGAAATTTGGGCTTCATCTCCCCAAGAGCAAAAGGCAAGGGAAAGAAAAGGTGTTTGAAGTGTGAGGTAGACACGGGATGTTCTGGCACAGACCACAGGGCTCTGTTCTGAAGAGCTGCTGTTGCCCGAGAGTGTCGGGAAGAGAAAGTGCAATCTTTTTGTCAGATGAGGATAAAAGGGCCTATTCAAATGATCTTAACGGGAGTGATAACATAGCTTCATGGTGGCTCTGAGCGGGGAGGGAGAGATCTCTACTGTCCTCCCAGGGGTGAGCAAAAGTTAAGTTACATCACCTTATAGACTTTTCCTTGGAGGGAAAACAGATTCTCTCCTGCTGTGTTTTATTCCTGTAGACTTATGCTGTCAAAATGGAGCAAAATTGCAGTGAAGTTTTGATACAGCCGAACAGAATCTTTCTCATTTTTTACCTTTAATTTTAACATTATACGTGGCTTATCTAAAATATAATTACAGACATTTGATATCTTACTGTTTCTGTTTTAACATTAAGAACTTTTTAAACTGCTGTTGTTCAGGTTGCTGATGTGATATTTTTCTCTTTTCTGTTCACTTGTGCTCTGTCAGGCAACATGAAGAAGCGCCTGTTGATGCCTAGCAGGGGTAAGACCTTGAAGCTGCGCTCAGCTTATGCTAGGACAGTGACTTTTAGTTTCATCTGCTGGCTTGTCTGTGCTTTGTGGCTAATGATGCTCTGTGTACATTCTGTGTTGATGTCTGTGTTCCTTGGGTAACCATTTCCACCTGTGGTTATGCTGCTCACCTTCCAGGCTTTTCATATGAGACAAGAAGTCGTACAGCCATACTGAAGTCATGAAAAGATATATTCAGAACTGATGACTAATTTCTCAAGTTGACAAAACAGTTTTCTAGCAGTTTTGTGAAACTACTGAAAGCTGTGATGGTTGGTTTGAAACTAGGTGTTGTTTCACTGCTTGACTTCTAAGAAATCAAAGTTTCGTATGTCCTGAACTACTGTAAATTCACATCGACCAAGAGAAACAGAAGACAGTATTCACATCAAGTCCCAGGTTCAAACCTCTGAATTTTCCAATGTGAGTGGACAGTCTCACCAGTGTGAGGATGTCTGCACGTTCTCTACTTGCAGTAGAAATTATTGTTTTTAAATTCCCAGGGGGTGGGGGTGTGAAAAAGAAGTTGTATTGACTAAAGAACAGTCCTGAGAAGCTCTCGATTGGAATAGTGCAGAAAATGTGCGTATGATGTTGCTTGTCCAAATTCAGTAAAACAGACCAATTTTGAAGAGGTAGGATATAGAAATGTCAATGTGAGACAGACAACCACAACGACTTAGGTTTAGGCATTATCATTAAATGACCCATGCTGCATGCATGCCCTGATGTTAAGCTTTGTGTGTTATGGCTGAGATAGTGGATGACTGTTACCAATATATACACGCATGCATACGTAAGTGCATGGCATACAGAGAATACAGTAAGGATGAGAACAGTGATCTTTCTGCTGTCTTGCTGTCTTTGGGAACTTATACTTTGATACTGTGTTGCTGCGTTTTTAATGTGCTTTTATGTTTTGGAAAAAATAACAAAACTCTTCTGACTTAGTCAGCTTGGCTTCCTCAGAAGCTTTGTGCAGTAATGAGGAATGTAGCTGTGGAGTAGCTCTCTGAATTTCCACAGCTCCTGGTGACTGTCTACTTCTGGTCATTTCTGCTGCTCCTTGCTAAATGTCCTCATCAGCAAGGTGACTGCTGAGTCACTCAGCAGAGGACACACTCCTGAAGCATGGAGATGTTGAGGCTTGAAGGAGGAAAGAAGAAGAAGAGCTGACCCCTTCCCTCAGGCTCTCTGTGTAAAGCACTGGATTTCGTAACCTCAGAATGTTCACTTATTGTAAATGGAGAATTTATATTTTAGTGGTAGTGTTTTAAAACGTCTGTCTGCTGGTATGCGCATTTCATTAGATGTATTTCAGCGCTAACTGTTGCTGCAGCAGTTTGCACAAAGAAGAATTTGGTGAAGCACCTGTTCGGACTGCTCAGAACACACGTTCCTCTGCAGCATACAGGAAGTTGTGCAGGGGCCATCTCTCACCGAGTGCCTGCTGCTTTCTCTACTCTGTCTGTTCTCAGCCAGCCACTGAAAGGTGTGGAGCATTGTTTGGTCCTGTAACTGCTAGGTAGCTGAGTATGATTCAGGCCCAGGATCTGTTTACCTGCTGGGGTGATCAGCGTTAACCGGATATTTTTGTGAGCAGTTCAGCTGAAACTTGTTGATTGTGATTTAGTTGTGAATGGGAAATATTTGTCATGCTTGCAGTTTCTACACCTGGAATACTTTCTGATCCTGGGTTGCTGGAAGGTTTGCTGAGATAGAGCAGGAGGGGAACCACCTGCAAGGAGACAAGGTTTAAAGGACTTGTATCAAGATCTGCTGGGCACAAGGAATCAGTCGGTGGAAGTTTGGTAAAGCTGTTTGTGGCCTGGAGCCAGTTTGTGCTGGTGCCCCTAAGTGCTGGTTCCCAGTTACCTTGCACCTGAGCTGGTAAGCTTTGCTGGTTCTGGGCTTGGCTACCTAATGCCTGTTGTCTGTACTGTGCCAGAACTGGGAGCGTGGTGCTGAGACGTCTCCTTGGCTCTGGATGGAGTCATACAGGCTTGCTAGTTTGTGTGTCTGCTGGTGGGACAGGAGAGGAAGAGCTCAAGCTGGAAGCATTGTGGAGAGGGGGCGAAAGGCAGTGAGAGAGATGAAGCCTGGCAAACAGAATTTAGGAGCCAGTGAGTTAGAGCAGTGTAAAAGGGTTGAAATGAACCCATTTATTCAGAAGCGACTGATATTTGGATTGTAACAGTCCTAAAATATAAGAAAAAGATTAATGAGAATAAACATGAATTATTAGAACCAGTCAGATTCTTCTTTATTAACAGATGCACTTACATAGCTCCTATAGACATTACAGGAAGGGTATTTTTATTTTTTTGGTTTCTTTTTTCCCTCTCCTCTTAATGATACGTGGTGGCATACTGGTTGGTTTAGGTCATCGTATTATAGGAATGCACTGCAAAGAAAAGCTGGTGTTAAAACTGCTGCATGGAGAGACTGAAAATAGTCTTTCTGCACAGATTTAGGTGCAGAAAGGCATTTTGTTCACCTGTGTTGAAATAGTTTTCAAAGAGATGTTAACTTACTGCAGTGTTATATGAATTATCCAGTTTTTTCCTGTTTCCTGCTGACATGCTATGTTGGTGGCACCTGGAGATAACTTACGGTTTGCGTAGGTCACTACGTCTCTAAAAGTCTCTGAAATTGGACAGTGGACAGCTAGTATGGTGGGCTTTAGCTGAAGTCTCTTTTCTGAAAATGGGTGATAATAAGCCTTTTGGTGCTGGGCTATTACTTCCAAACTTACAGGGGAAAGTATCTGTGCTGTAAGGGATGGCTGGTTGCTGAGCTGATCGTGTGTGATGAGTCTGTAAGGCTTTCCTTGTGGCCAGACTTCAAAGCCACATGAAATCAAGAGATTGGTTTGCAGGGAATGAGCCAAATAACAGCTAGTATTTTGGCTTAGTGTAAAGCATTAAGATCCATATTTATTGTGTATATTGGTGGTCAGGTTTCTAAGGCATTTAAATCCCCATAGCACCTGTCTTCATTTAGAATTAGGCCATCCAATATTGCTGAAAATCAAACTGTGAAGGTTTTGGGGCCTTCCTTCAGGCAGCCCTGCTGGAACATTTTCATCTGAGGCTTTACCACCCCTTGGTAGTTAGGGATGATGGTCACTGGTTAGAATTCAGCCTTCAGAAAAGCCTAATTAATGAGCTGCCTTGAATTGTTCTTGTATAAATGGAAACACAGTTCCTAATTGACTCGATGTACCAAAATGAAGACTGAGGGTGGAGAGGCTGGAGGTGGCAGACCTAGTCTGTGTGCAGGTGTGGGCCGGTCAGCCTGGACTCTCTGTGAAGAGAAGTAGTAGTGGGAGCAAAGGAAGGGCTGGGAAAAGGGGAATCTTGGCAGTGAGAGATGAAGGATGAAACGAAAGGAGACTGCTGGTACTGAGCTGCAGTCTGAACTAGTATAATTAATTATGGAAATGTTGGAAATTGCTGAACTTTTAGGAGTAGTTAGGATTTTTCCTTTTTAAATTTTGTTTTTCTCTTGCTACTGTAACTCCAGTTAAGTATCTTTTAACTTTTTTTTTTCTGAATTATCCCTGTTTAACCCTGGGGACCCGAACTTTTTTGAACTTGAATATGATTTGTCTGGCCAGACACCCAGAGTTTTGACTGATGCTTGAATTCCAAGAACAGGAAAACAGTCATCTCTTCTCTCCCTCCACTCTATTTTAAAAAAAGAAAGGTGTAGTTCTTTTACCTATATTTTTGTTTTCCCTCTTTAAATCTTGGAGTCAACATTAGGCATACACTGGCCTTCCCAGCACTCTTTCAGCATTAGTCTGGCATGGGCAAACTCCTGCAGATTGCAGTTTTTGGAACGTGAAAAGTACAGGAAGTCTAATAAGCTGTAGAATACAGTGAGAAGTTAAAAATGTGTAAGTTTGTTCCTTTTTCCATTAATATTCTGGAGCTTACCTGACAATTTGCCATAAAAGATTCTCTAGGGAAACTGAAGGGATGTTTTGTTCTGGACCCTGGTTAATTTTGTCCGTACAGCTGTCCAGCATGGGGTTTATGTGATACTCTTCCAGACGGATTCCTACACGGGGAAGGGAGAAGGAGCACTGTTACTTCTCTTTTTTTTTTTCCTCTTGCACTTAGTTTTCATCTAATCAAATAAGTTTTTCAGGGTCATCATGTGCACTCTAAAATTGGCAGAAAGAGAAAGAATGTGAATGAGTAGCTGGAACAAAGGGAAGGCTTTTCCTAGCAACAAACTTAAATTGGTAAAAATGGTAGTGGATCATGCCTCATGTAATACACTGAAAAACTGGAGAGGGCTTATAGAAGAGCCATGAAAACAGTGAAGGGACTGGAAAACACTGTATAATGGAAAATACTTCTATCAAAGCAGGAGTTGTAGATGTTTGTCTCTGCTGACAGGAGCAGCAGAAGTGTAATAATAAAGGCTTTTTAGTCCAACTGGGAATGGAATAATGAGCTGCAGTAGCCAGAAGGTACAGTAGAAAAACTTTGGCTGGAAAAAAGCTGCAAATTTTTGAGCGAGGTTAATTAACTGTTGGAATACCTTGCTTCTGCTACTGGGGATTTCTAAAACAGAATGGAGCGTCAATCTAGTTTAATGTGTTCTGGTTCATTGTTTCTTGGCTCCTTTTGGGGAAACGTGAACAAACTCCTAGAACTGGAAGCATTATAGCTTCATCAGCCTAGCATGGCGTTAGTTTAATTACCAAGAGATGAGCATGAAAATGGAAATAATGTTCTTGATCAAAAACAGCTGTTGAGGTGGGAATACAGGGAAGTCCTCCAGCATCAGCTATGTGGGAAACCAGACTTATCTTGAAAGTCTTTTCTGGCTGACGTAGACCTTGCAGAAAATGTGAACTTACCTGGGTGCATAAGCTGCGTTAAAATTCTTCCTTTATCAGCAGTGGCACTGGCTGCCCTTCCAAAGATGAGGATAAACAGCCAAAGGAAATCTGTCCATCCAGGCTGTAAAAAAGTGGGAATATTGCTCCTTTAATGAATAATGCAGTTCTGGGGAAAAGCCCTGGCTTTAGCTTTTGGTATCCAGATCAGTGTAATGCTGACTGGTGTCATGAGAGAAAATGCTCAGTGCTGCTTAAAGCAATGACTATTTCTTGCCAGGGGCAGCATAGCTGGGAACAATGACAAGTTGCTTGAAATGTTTTTTGGAGACCCAAAGAACCATGTGCCTATGCAATTTCCTTGCTTTAGATTATATGCCAAAAGTGCAGATTATTTTTGAGAATTTTACTTAGCATTTTGTATTCAGATGTTGAGTGAGATTTTTTGCACTTGTCTTCAGCTTAGCCATGACACTATGATGAGTTTTGTTTGGTGTTATGGAGAAAGATCTGGAAATGAAATCAGGAGATGGGCTTTGCGCTCTGGATCAAATCGTGAAAACTATTTCATTTCTGAGGGATGGCATGGAATAAGATGCAAAAGTTGATTTAATGAGAGTAGAGTGCGTATCCCAAGGCCTTAGTAGGGAGCACGTGCAATTAATCTGAGAGGAAATGAATGAACAAGAATGCAAGGGCAGAATTGTGAATGACCCTAATGATACAAAGCCTGAACTTCTAAGCGTAAGTGGAATCTACATGTGATACATATCATCTATATGCATGATATGTGTGTATATGCATACATATATAAAGTAGAATTCTCCTAGTTCTAAGAACAGTGAATAATTCAGTGGTTTCTAGTTTACGTTGTTTGAATTAACAACTCCTAAAACAGTGAGATGCACGTCTTTGTTATTTTTTTTTTTTAACCACTTAGTGTGTTACAGTCAGAACACACCATGCTGTTCCTTTAGGAATGAAGGTGAATAGTAGTGATTCACTCAACACTGAGATATAGGTACTGGCTCTCTGTTCTGAACGTACCTGTCCAAGGGCAGCTACTGACTCCTCGTAGTTGGATGCTGCTGCCCAGGCAGCGTTAGGAGGGTCGTTTGAAGTGCTCGTAGCAGAAGGACCAGCTTTGCATGAACAAACACATCATCTGTGAGATACAGTGAAGCCACACTAGTGTGAACCATTAGAACGAGCGTTTTAGGAACTACTGTCCAAATCCAACGAGGTTAATGTGCAGTGGTTAGTGGAAGGTGGTGGGTAATGAACCACTACTTACTCATACTAAATTAAAGCTGCTGTTTTTGGAATCTCTTATTTGGAATTGCTGGTTGTTTAATGTTGTCTTGGGTTTATCTATCCAACAGATGATCACTTTTGTGTTTCATTACAACAAAACAGTCTGTGTTTCTGTATTTGTCGCATGGGGCTGGGCTTCTGTATTCTGAATCTTTCCTTTTTTTAACCTTAGATCTTTTTTTTTTTTCCTTTTCCTTTGCCAATCTTGGTAGGAACTTACTTAGGTAAGTAAATTGCAATTTTAACATTGTTTTTATATACAACAGAATTTTAAGAAAATGTTAGTCTAGGTGGTGTTTGGTACAATTTATGATCTGTTCTGCTTGTTGCACTTGCATTCCTGAAGGTTGCTAGCCTTTCATCATAAGAAGGTGGACACTCAGTCTGCTCACAGCAGTAACACACTCTTGGCAGTTTAAGAAAGAGAGGTCCGAAAGCCTTCTTACAGACTTGCAAAAACTGTGTGTGTGTATATGTCAACATACACAGACTTGTTCAAGTGAAACAGTAACTTGGAAATAAAATTCTTGTTCATCAAGCCTCATTCATGCATGCTTTTTTTTTTTTAATAGCTTGCTCACAAATGTGGTACTGTTGGTGGTTTTTGTTACTGCTGGGAAGGATGGAATCCTAGGAGGAGGATTACTTTTGAAAAAAGAAAATGCATATAAAGAGTCTGTGGATTTTGAAAGCAATGTATTTCAGAATAGCTTTTATTTTAAACTTACTGGTTGTGAAAGTATTGACTAAATTCTCTGTGTTCATTGTGACTGAAGATGTGCTTATGAATGTTGCTGCATATTGCATGTTCTGCATGATACTTCTCTTAGGTAAGCGGAAGTAAAAAAAACAAAATGCCATATGTGACTAATTGCTTGATGTCTGGATAGATTAAAAAGAAAAAAAAAAGATTATGTTCCTATGAGATGAAGGACCCGTGTTTTTGTGCATGGTGGATGTGCTGAAGATTGGAGTTAGTAAGTTCTAGGAACTATAAATCAAACAACTTCAGTTTATTTTCAGTGGCTGGAGGCTTGGTTACTCGTCTTCCTTGATACTAAGGTCAGCTCTATACAGACTTCTTGTGCCATGCTGTTAAATGGTCTATAAATATACAGGCAACGATGTGTAAATTCAGGTGCAGGAAAGCACTGAAACACTTTTACCCAAGCAGAAAAGCGGCCACGCTTGGTGCTTATTCTGCAGCTTCTGGATGCTTCTTGTAGTAACTACCTGAAAACATCTCTGCGCTCCAGTCTGCGTTGGGCATGCTGCTGAGGGTTCTCCTCCTTTTCCACGTGGCAGTTACGTATTATGTGGAGTTGGCCCCCCGTCCTGTTGTCCCGTTCACCCCCCCCAAAACAGAGAGGCTGAGCAGTGAGACTAATTTCTGAATGGCACCATTCGGGTGCTAGGGTCCTCTTGCAGTGGGCAGGACTGGATCAGCAAAGGGCATGTGCGTCTGTTCGCAGACTTCACAGGGACCAGATGTGTTGGTTTGCTTTCCCATCTGGAAAGGTTTGAGCATCCACTCATTTCTTAAAGCAAACCTCAAAGAGTTAGCTCCAAATGATATGAGGTTGTTACATGAAAAGAAACAGGTTGGTAGACCGAGAGGTGGTATCTGCAGCTTTGATACTGAATACTGGAATGGAGAGTTCATTAGGCTGTGGTAACCTGCCGTGAGTGTTTTGGACTAAAATCTCATCTGTAATTGTGCTTATGCTTGAGGAGCAGTTCTGAGGTCTTGGTCACTAAGTTGTCAGGAGTGGAGGAGTGTTTCGAGGGTCTCCATTAATCTCCATACTGTAATTAGTTGTTTTGTTGCCATTTCAGTAACGATGTAGAATCATCTGTGGCTAAGGACATCTATGCTCATCTCCAGATAAACATTCGATTTATCCTGTCTTCACTTAATCATCTGGGACTTCCTCTTTGTTTCGGTATATAGCAGAGACTTTGGCAGGAGGAATTGAATAGGAGGAAGTTTTCTAGGGCCTCGGTTTTTCTCCGTGCAACAGAAGAAAAAACCATGTAATCTTGAGTTTTTGGAATATATTTCAGTTTCTTTGGCTGCAAAAGACTGGAAGACCTGGTTGAAGTCGTCACTTTAGACCTTTATGCTTTGTGGTATTCAGTTTAGTTCTTAGAGGTGCGTGTCTCTAGATGCCATCTCTTCCACAGAAGCCACTAAAAAATTCTGGGTGAGAATCCACTGTCTGCAGTACAGATGCATCCTGTTGACTTGACAGCTGTTCTGCAGTGGGTTACAGATGTTACGCTGTCTGCCTCTCTTAGGTGACAGCTCTGGGTAAAAGTTGTTCACTTGGTAGCAGTGCTTCAGCTGCATATACGTTTACTAAATTATTTTTATTGCGAACTGAAGCTAGTCTATTTATTGTCTGTTTTTGTATTGATTCTTTCAAACTCCCGTTGTCAAAGTGTGACTAAAGGGAAAATACAGGGGTAGCTAAGATTAACATGCTAATTGGTACTTTATTACTGCGATAGGAAGAATATACATTGTATTAAAGTTGTAACTTTTTTGTGTCTTATTTTACTGGAGCAGAACTTTACCATGGGCAGCTCATCCTAGAGGCTGTAGCTCATGGTGAGGTGTGTCCCTCTTCAGACCACTGTTTCGTCACTGTTTGAGGACTGAAGCTCGGGCTCAGAGTTAGTAGCAGTTCTGCTCAGCCCTCAGCCTGTGTCAGTCTCAACATCTCTTCTGGGCATGGAATATTCCGGGTTAATTCTGGTGCTTAGAAATAACAATTTTACTCTCTGCTGTGCATCCAGCAGTAGTCATTGCAGCAGCAATTGCCGCATATCAGCTGCTCCTGTAGGCTAGTCTTTTCTGGCATGAAGAATGTTCTTAGTACGAGAAAAGAGCTAATCCGAAGTGTGGTTAAAAAGAAATACATGGCTTCAATCCAGGGACTGGCGTCAGTGGATTTACATCTCTCAGAGCTCCTGTGAATGAGGAAAATGCTGTCTTTCTGTTATGAAAGGGGGGGAAAAAAAAAACAAGCGCTAGAGCTTAGCCCTTTGGACTGAAGCCGACAGATTCAGGTTGCATCCTGCTGGCTGTGCTGTTTCCCAACATCCGTGGGGCTCTTTGTCCATCCATCTGAAACAGCTGCTCACAGCTGCGTTTTGGATGTGATTGCTGCTCCTATGTTACAAAAAAAAAAAAAAGGCGATTATCTGGTGCTTACATTGCCTTTGTCAACATCCAAAGGTTGTTACTGGTCATCTTACTTGGTGCCCAGTACATGTGCTCTACAGATTTGATGGAAATCTTTTCGGCAACTATTTCTTCATCTCTGTGGATACTTAGTCACAAAAACATTGCAAAAAGTGAAGCTATGTCTGTGTCTTCATGTTTGAAGTAGCTAATGGCATACATCTCTACAGAACGGAAAATAAACTTGATATAAGACTTGATATAAACCATTGATTTTAACGTGGCATCGTGTTGCTCAGTGCTGTGAAAGTGTCCCTCGTTCCGTCTTTCTCCCTCCCGCTACGCTGTTGTGCCCTCTGTTTCCTGGCACGTTTGCCGTGAGTACTTTGTGTTTGGTTTTACCAAGGAGAATTTCAAGGAATCTGTTGGAATACAGACTGTCAGCTGTAAAAGTGCATTTTTGCTGGATTCCGAAAATGCTTGGCGATTTCATTGCAACTTAGCTGGCTAACAATGGGAAGTTTCAAAAGCCAAACCAAAAGGACCATGCTGGGAAGCTCGTTATTAATGTGAAAGCAGAATTCATACTGATAACTACTTCTGTAGCTGGTGACAGCAGTTGTAGTACCCGTTTGCTAAGTTAGACTGACCTTTTTGGTTTTCAGCCAGAAGGGGCTGAGAAAGGTGGTTTGGTGCATTGACGTTAACGAAATGGTGTTTTCTGGGAGCGTGCATCTCAGGAAAACTACATGGTAACAAAATGTTTATTAGGTCATCCTGTCTGTTCTGTGCCGTACCCTGCTGCTTCATAGCAACACTTCATTCTCTTACGTCCTGAGACCTTTGTGTGTCCTGCAGGGTCTCATATGCACTGAACTGTCCTCTGCGTACATGTTTATGGCAGTGTGATGGGGCATCTGATGGTACAGCAAACGGCAGTCTCGTAAAATCAAGCCGTTGTCCTTGGTGCTTCAGGGTGCTGTTTGTGTTGCTGGAGGAGGGCTTTGTGTGGAGTGCTGTGCTCTGTGACGGATGGAGCTAAGCCTGCGGAAGTATTTACTTGCGGTAGGTTCAGAGCAGGTTAGCAGCTACAGCCTGTTTGCTAACAGTGTATCTAACGTCTGAGCTGAATTGTTCCCTGGGGATCCAAGGATCATAGGAAAGATTTTACTCGTTGCTGTCTTGACAGTATAATACCTTCCACTTTCTCCTTCTTGGTATCAGTAAATTGCTTAAAAACTAAACCAGAACATCAGATTTTTCCAAAGACTTGAGGAAAACTTCAGATCTGAAAGAGGAGGTGCACTTGCAGCGGTAGTTTGAAGAAAGGTGTGAGTAAATGGAGAAAAGACTGAGCGAATGAAACGTGTTTTTAATTTGGGGGCTCTGCTCTTCAAACCATGTTGTTAAGGAAGCTCTTTTTGCAGTTATGTTCCAAGGAGGGGAGAAGTTAGTTTGGTAGAAAACTCTTTATTTTAGCAAAACAACACAGTTGCAATCATAGTTGCGTGTTTGATTTTGTACTTTTTCTGTCTTGGAAAAGCAATGGTCTTACCAGCTCTATTCTCTTTCCTGTTTGTTAGGTCTGCCTAACCACGGACAAACCAGACAAATGGTAAGAGAATGTTCATTTAACCAAAACAGGGAAAAGAAAAAGAAGAATTATTAACCCTCTCTAGATAGAACACCCCATTAAACCGTAGTGCTTCACTCTTCCATCTTTGCTGTTTGCAGCTGGTCATACTTCCTGATTCATTGAAAAGTTTTAATAAACAAATAAATGTTGGGGCATATGAAAGGTCCAAGTGGTTAAATAAAATTTAAACCTCAAATCAATAGATTTATCAATGAGATTGTTTTGAATGGAGCATTTTGTTTCTGCTCATAGGGAAACTGAGTGGCTGTTTATAGCAAAGTTCTGGGATGAGTTTCTAGGTGGAATGTGTTTCACTGAAGGAGGAAGGCTTAAATGATGGAAGGGTTTGTTTGGAAAAGTTTTTGTTTTTTTTTTTTCTTTAGGAAGCTGGTGTGTGAGTTGTCTTCTGAGAATGCTTGTTCTTTTATGTTATTTCATTTTTTTGGAGTAAAAATGATTCCTAGCCTTTCATCCATTATGCTGAGTTTTATCAGAGGACAGAAGCAAATAGCCAGTCTGATTGGTGCGTCTCTGGCCAAGTGCTTTCTCATGAAATTCACCTCGGTGTGAAGGGGCCAGCACAAAGGCTGTGCATCACTTTACCCCCTTGCTGATGGCTATGTGAGACCCCGATGTTACATCTCTTTGCTCATGGGAGAGAACTTCAAGCATATATAAAATATGTATATATATATATTTTTTTGCCAGAAAAGATCTGCTTCTGGTGTTGATAAAGTGGGGTTTGCCTCAGTAGGTGAACTGCCGCAGTGTGTTAGTGTCAGCATAGTCCCTCTGACGTGGGTAAATCAGCAGCAGGTCTGAACTATGGTCACTGAGAAGTGATCACAAATATTATTAAATCTAATAATGTTCTCAGATGGTGGGCAGAGTTAGGAGGCTATAACTTGAGCATGCTAGTCTGCTTGTAATAACGAAGTATTCATTTGGTTTGGTACTTGAGCATCTGATACGAAGTGGTAAATTGTATTCCTCGTTGCATTCAGCTTCACTTCTTGTCACTGAGGAGACTGGCTACTTGTTTGTGTCTGCTGTATAAACCAGCTCAGTGCAGTGGGAGAAACCTGTGATGACTTAATGCTTCTTAGCTGCAAGGGTGAGAACCCTGAACTGCCTCCATTGCTGGTTGCTTAATAAAATATGCTACCGAACTGAAAACTGAAGGGCCACGTTTCAGGATGTGCCATTTGAAACTTTGCTCTGTGCAGGTAGAGAAAAGGCGACCTCAAAGCACACGGGTACCCCTCCTAGGTATTTCCAAGAACTGGCTCTGGAGTTGTTCTCCTGCATATGTAGCACATGGGGAGAAAATATCCTTCGGAACACTAATGAAAGGATTTTCTTGGAGAAATCTGGAGGGGAGGGAGAACAAAAGCCTTTCATTTCTAAGCCTTTTCCTTAAGAAACCTCAAATATAAAAGCAATTCTTGAAGTATTTCAGTGGTTTGCTGTCGTGCCAAAATTGTCGTGTGTAACAGGGAGCTGGGCAACTAAGAAATTAAATTGTTATTGCACTTGTATACAACAGCTTTAAAGAGCTTAGGATTTTAAAAGGTGGGATTTTGTTTGTGTAGCTCTGAAGCCCTAATTTTCTACAAGAGATCTGTCTAGCATAGTTGATTAAGGCTGGTCAAGAAAAAGCCATTGATCATTTTTTTTCTTTATTTTTTGTCCTCAGATAAAATGTGACAGATGCAGGGTTTTGCTGTTCTGCTTTTGTTTTTGTTTTTTTTCTTGGTGGACAAACTGAAGTCTTCTCTTCCTAAGTCATAATATAATAATGTGGCTGGGCTTTTGCCATAACCTGACACTTAAGGATTTAAGGGCTTGAGTACCTTGTGTCCTCACCTTTCCTTTCAAGGTGGATCTCCCAGGCCAGACATCCCTCCTGTACATGCTCAGTTTCTCGTTTTGTGGACAGAATGGGAAGCCTTGGTGCATCTGGGGAGATGGTCTGACCTGTGGCGTACCAGCATTAAAGTTCTACTGTGGCATTTTCTGACCAGCTTTAATTTATGCATATCAATTTTTCTGGGCCCTTGTTTTGCATCTTTCCTGATGGTCCAGTGTTGCTGATTTCAGTGGGATTTCTCGATGTGCTAATCAGCAGGAAGAGGGGCAGCAGAACTGGACTTCATATGATCAAGGACAGCTGCATTTGCGAAGCTTAATCCTTTGCTCCCTTGTATCTGCACTTCTCTTAATAACAGCTCATGTTTTTTCAGTTGAGTGGAAGGGGGCTACTGTGGGTCTGGAAAATGATAGCTGTGTTGATTCCCAAAGCAAATGTATTATATTTGGGAAATCTGTGTTGTTAAATGCTAAAAGGATTTTATGATGAAAGATGTTAAGCTTTGTAGTTCTAGATTTGTTTTCAACAACTTATTTCATTATATACTATCATCATTAAATATTAACCTCCTTAGAACAAAAAGGATATGGGTAAGTTTTGTACCCCAGAATAACTGTAAATTCTGATTTTTATATTTCATATGCTGTGTAGCTAGATTTCTTTCCCTGAAATCAGAAGAGTTGCTCTCAATTTATGGTAGTAGCTGAAATCTAAGTCTCATGCTCAATCTTTCAATCTTGATGTCATCTTTCAGACACAAACAGATTATTGGTGATGCCTTCCATTTATTATTTGTCCTGTCGCTGGAGTATTGCTGCCCTATTGTATATTGAAGATGCCTAACTTCTACTGCTTGTGGACAATTGCTTTTTTGTGAATTCTGTGTTCAGTCATGGGCAAGAGGGTACATATTTACCAGAAACTCTCAACAACTAATATGAAACTTTAATTCTCTTTTCCTTTGTTTGAGTGCATATCACATGCTGTTGCAGGTTTGTTGCAGTCCGTAATTGTACTTTTTTATGTATCACGTCAGGGACCAAGCCGAAACTTGCTGCTCAATGGGAAATCATACCCAACAAAAGTCCGATTAATTCGTGGTGGATCCATGCCTCCAGTGAAAAGGAGGAGGATGAACTGGATTGATGCGCCAGACGATGTTTTCTACATGGCCACTGAAGAAACCAGGTAAGAAGCTTGGACTTCTCAGAGGATTTAAGGGAGATCTCCTGGTTTCTGTTCCACATGGGGCTCTCTTCAGCAGATCTGCTGCTTGCAGACTGGATACAGGCACCACTTCTGGTGCTTAGGTGGATGAAGGCTATGATACATCTAATTGTGTCTGATATGCCTAATCATGTACTTGTATTCCAGAGAAAGCAGATTCTTCTTCCTGAGCAATTCCTTTAAGATATGGGCAATAACTTAGGTGGAAGACTGAGGTGGGACATTCACCTGGTTTAGATCCATAAATGCCTTCGGAGGTCCTACCACAGTGTCTCAGAAACAGAATAGGGCCTTCTGGCACATGGGTAATGCTGAGGATCCGAGCCTCCTACACACAGGGCTCTGCTTTGCTATTAAAACCTTCATATGTTTGCATCCACTGAAAACTGCTGAATTATGCGTAGCATTATTCACTCTTGCAGCATGTCTCTCCCCTGGTGCAGATTCTTTTGGCCACAATAATTTTTTGAGGCTGCATGCACTATGGATGCCTTCTTGCGTGCTGAAGTCTGTTGTATTGCTTCCCAGCACACCTCTTCATGTGCCCCAGCGGGCAGAGAAGCACTCGTCTTTCTCTCCAGTACCTAGCAGAGACAGACATGGGAATTGCTGGATGTCTGGGTCCTTACAAGTAACCAAGGAGAATGTGAGCTTTGAGTGGGCATTCTCTGTGGTTCTACTGAATATGATGCTCGTATTGTGTATTCATTTGTTAAGCATGAAGTGCGTGGGTAGTCAGGGTCCTGACATCCTCAACCTTCTCCCTGGCCTTTCAAGTGTCAAGTGACTGTTCTGTGGGCCTGTTGCTAGAGGTGGGCTTTGTACACAGGCTGAGACGGTGATGTTCAGGTTACTGTGCATCTGCACGCTTCGCCCCGGTTCGTATCTGTAGCCTGTCTTTCCCCCTTTTCCTTCTCTTTTCCTGCGAGGTGCTGTGAAAGTAAGCAGTGGGATCCCTTATATGATCGAAAGCAAAGTGAGAGAAATAACGAATTTTTAAGGGATTTTCTTTATTCCTGTTGTCATCTTGCCCTGGTGAAGAGGTGCTGGGATCCTGTTACAGGTCTTCAGCTCTGACAAATTCACATGCCGTTGCAAGTGCAGGGTTTTCAGTCTCTGATTCAATCCTCAGATGCTCAAGGCTTATTTCATAATCCTACATCTACAAAACGCCTCTTGACATCTTTATCATCCAAACTGCAAGAAATACTGTAGGTTTGCAGTAGCAGTATCTCAGTACTACTACAGGGTCCTGCTCTTTGATCTGTACAGAACAGAGAGAATATTCATCAATGTTGGTCATGAGAACTACTTACTGTAGGGGGACAGAATTGCCTGCTTGTACAGAACCACAGACCGTAGCATGAAGGATCAGTCTCACAGCGACCAGCACATCTCAAATACAGAAATCATAGCACAGTGATAGACATCAGCTCAGTGAGACATTATTTCTTCCATTTAAAAAAAAAAAGAGGGGAGGGGAGAATGGACTTCTTTGTCCAACAGCTTTGCTGCTTAGCTGTCTGATCAGAGTGCTGAAAAGAGGTGTTTGGCAGCCTGCTAAAAAGCAGGGAAGCTTGAGCGATGTAGCATTGTAAGCGGCACGGGTTTTCTGTTGGGCATTTCACCTCTTAACTTTTCCCTGAACCATCTGCTGCATTCCAGTGTCAAGAATGTAAGACTTGTTTGTGAACTCTGAAACAATTTGAGCTTTGTGTTGGCTCCATAGCAATCAATCTAACAGCAATATCTGCGTATCATCCTCCAGCTGAGGGTCAGGCTGTGTTTTCAGTCACAGAAAGTAGGTTTTCCTAAAGTTTTACCCCCCTCTGTCCCCTTTGTATGGTACTGTTGAGAATGGTGCTAGAAAACTGGATGGCTTTGAGGGAGCAATTTGAAAAGTCGGTAGATTGAAAGGAATAAGTTTTTGAATTCAAGCCTCACAGTAAGGAGCTCAGCATTTATAATTTATGCAAGTGGAGGCAGAGTGTGACCTGATCAGAATCTAGAATTGCTAAGAGATGTATTTCTGATGGCAGTATGTCTAACAGAGCACACACAGACACTGTAAGAAGCTCCACTGGCTAAAAGTAGATCAACTTCAGCTAAGTGAGTCTTGGAAAAATCATCACATTGAGGTTCCCCCTGCTTCCACACGCTTTTCCACCCCGTTCTGTCCTCTCCCCGCCCCATGCCCTTTCAACTTTAGAAGAAGATGGAGAAATGGGAACACTGAGCAAACAAAAGATGAGTCTGTTTGTGTGTGTGTGTAGCAGGTTTGTTCTGTTCAGTGGGCAAAAAAAGCACATGAAGAGAGAACCAAATCTGACTGCAGCTGATTCAAAATTTTCAGCCGAAGTTGTTGATTTGTCAGTGTTGGTGGCAAGAAGGGTATGTCTGGGGGGAAGCATTTTGACCACTTTCTTCTGAGAATGTGTCTTTTTTGAAAATGAGAAATTTGGCCCCAACAATGTAGAGTAATTAAAAAATGTAACAGTTATATCTGGGGGACAGGTAGTCCAGCTGTGGATTGTAAAGCCATATGTCTGCCCTTCCTCTAGTGCAGAGTCAGATCTTTCAAGGTAAGTGAAGCCTTTAAGGAAGGAGTCTGAAAGGACAGGATTCCTTATCAAACCCTCCTCGTTGTCCCAGTTCCTGAACTGAAGGCTGTGTATAATGGGTGCTGGTGGACTACTCCTGTGAATGTTTATCACCTTCCTTTCTAATCTCTAGGTGCCTTTGACCACTGCAGTTTCCTCTGGAAATGAATTCCTCATTTTAATTATATAGTACCTTTTTTTTGTTGTTGTTGCTTTTTTTTTTTTTAAGGCACTTCCTCTAGCTCTAAGGCTGGTATTGACAGAAGGAAGCGAATAATCATTCTGTATTGTTTCTTTCCACCTTGTTTTGCTAATTTTAAGTCTTCAGCGTGTCCCTCTCTGTGTTTTACTTTCTCTCCTGATGGAAGTCTGCTTCCTGCATCTGATCAGACTTATTGCTAGCCTTGTAACATGTAGGGAAACTCTTAACAAATGCAAGACTTGCATATTGCTCGTTCCTAGTTTGGGCACATGCAGAGTGGGAGAAATAAGAAGGGGAGACACCCTGTTAGTATTCCCGTGGGGAGGGAGGAGGGGGCGTATGTCTCCAGCGTTGGTTCACTTGTTGGTGGCAGTCGTGGAGCTCCCCTGTGGGAGCTCAGCCTTGAGGCATAGCTCCGTGGGAGACGAAATGCTGCTGGCTTGTTCTGGGATGTGTTTCTGTTGAAGAGGCAGCTGTGTGCACCTGCTTGGGAATGGGGAATGGCAGAGAGCTCTGTCAGAGATGGATTAACAGGCAGGGAAGCGACCAAAGTTGCCAGAAGAGATTTGTTTGTAACTTGGCTTTGTAAATTCCCACAAAGCTGTCTGCAGGGTGTTTTGCAGATGTCTGCATGCATCAGAAGAAATTAGTGGTGTGGAAGCTGGCTGTCATAACTATTTCATATGTTGTGTTTACAGCAGTAGACCATGGTCCTATGAAACTGGACCAGGATGTCTTCTGCTGCTCTCCAGGGAAAGGATTCTGGAACAGCAAATGCAGTTGCCTCTTCATTGGTGGGTTTATAAATGGCAAAACAAAAGTTCCCAGGGGAAGACATGGCCAAAATAAACAGCATCAGTCCATCCCATTAGGGAGCAGCCTCTGCATGTGCAGGCCTGGTTTTGCTTGGAGAAACAGAGAAACCTACAGTGCCTAAGCCTTCGGTCTCTGTAATAGGTTCCTTTCTTCCTTACTGTCTGCAGGAAAATCCGCAAGCTGCTTTCCTCCTCCGAAGCCAAGCGAGCCGCCAGACGCCCTTACAAGCCTATTATCCTCCGGCCAATCCAGGCAGTGCAGCTCCGCCAGCCCATGAATGATGAACCCATAATCATTGAGGATTAACACACGCTGAGCAGCTCTCTGGATGACGGTGGATCTGCCTGAAAGAATCTCTCCTCCGATGTATACTTGAGTTTCTATGGCTACAGCATTGAACTAACTGTTGAAGAGAGGGAACTTCTGAGGAACTGTTTTGCATCTTTTAAACCTTAAAAGGAACTCAGCCCTGCTCTGAGCCTCTGACCACAGACTGCTCGCTCTCTCTCTCGCGCTCTTTCTCCTTCTCTCTCCTTTCTTTTTATTTTTATTTTTGGTAGCCTATTTTCCCCTTTGCTTCTACCCCTTTTGTAGACAGGGGGAGGGAAAGTAAGTTTAACTTATTAAGAGAATGTGGACTAGTACTTTTTAGCTTTGTTTCCTCTTCTAATGTACGAAGAGCTAGAACCCTTCATTTTGTGACTGAGCTCTCGTTGCAAAGCCGTTTTTACGAGGCTGTGTTGTAAGTTTGTTTTTATTTTTTTTTTAATTTGTGGACGGTGCCATTTTTTATTTCATTTATATTATTTCTTTTGTAGATAAATTTCCAACCTTTAACTGATATTTGGAAATAGGAGCTGAAAGCCAGCCCCAGGTTCAGCCAGTTTTCTTTGGTCCTGTCCCTAATGTTTTTTGGATAATTTTGCACGGCCAGTTGTGCTCATGCACAAGACAGAAACAACTCAGGCTGAGAAAGGAGTGAGCTAAGAACTGAAGAACCTTGCAGAACATTACACTAACGTTGTGTGCAATGGAGGCCAGGCTACCAGAATTAGGTGTCCATACTCTAGTCAATCCCTGGGAGATCTGGCTTGTAGCAGTTCTCTCTGTAACCAGCAGTTTGCGTGCTGCCTTCTCTCTGACATCTGGAATCCTATGTGCTGTTATACCACCACGACCCAGCAGTAGGCCCAGCAGTCCAGCAAGTGTAATGAATTGCTCTGCTCTGGCTCCAAGAGTCAAGTACACCAATGCCCAGGGACATTTTGCTTAGAATTCTGAACCTGTTTGTGCATCAGTGTGTTTGGACACACCTCTCCCAGGACAAAACCTGTTTTCTCTTAAATTGCGTTACTGTGTTTCCCATTTTGAAGGGAATTTAAATTCCAGCTGGGTTTTAATTTGAACACATTGTGTCTGAAGTTAAGTGTTTTTTTTCCCCCCTTGACATTTCTTGTGTTTGAGGTTTCTTGCATCTCTTGAACTTCTTATGTATTTGCAAGTCTGTATAATTTCTTTTTCATATGTCTTCTCATTGCAGTGCATTTGCTGAATGCCCTGCTCTGTTTTGAAAGGATGTAAACTATCATTTGCAACTTGTGCTGATCTGTACATGTACCTGCCTCAAGCAGACACAGCATGTAACAACCCCCAAGTCATTCCATATGTGTCAGCAGTGACATGAGCCAAAGTTGTATTTGGGTTATCACAGTCCAACCGTGATTCTGTGCAGCTCTGCTGACCCGCTGGGTTAGAGAAAAAGGAATCCCCACAAAATGAAAACAATTCAGTTAACTTTACTTAATAAACCTGGAAAGTGAGCTTTTGTGAAACATCTGCTTTTTGTCTCTTCTGGAACAGTTGTCAAGACCCTTGCTCAGGGTGCCATCTGGCTGGCGCGCAGCGTCTGCGCTCCGTTCTTTACATCCGAGAGTTGTGTTTTGCTTTGAAGTGTTTGCATAGCTGCGGTGCTTCCCTGTGCTGCCCGTGCAGTTACGTTGTGCAGGGCAAGAGTCATTCATAGTTTGATTCCCCTAACGTGCAGTTTAAATATTTTTGACGCTTCAGAATCTGACTTCCTCCCTGCTTTTAAACACCGCAGCAGATGCAACGCTGAAGCTGTGAATGAGCCTTTTGTCTGTGGTGGCTCATGCATCTTGCAGATCTGCGGCGCGACTCTGACGTGTGGCAGAATGAAATCCCTGGGGCTTAGCAACAGAACACGCCAACATTTAAGTGCTTCGCTCTGCGCTCGCTCCTTACTGGGATAAGCAAAGTGGGTTCAGTGTTTGTCCTCAATTGCTTGGGAGTGGCGAGATTTACTCTGTGGCTGAGTAGGTGTGCGACTTAGCAGATGTTGTAAGTTTATCCTGTACTGCAGATCACGTTTTCCTATCCATGACTTAAAAGCAGGAGGGGGCAGCTGTTCCTGCAGGATATGCTGCGTGTGAAGGGCACCGAGCTTACTAGACAAAAAGCCTCCAGGCTGCCTGCAAGCACGGTGCAGGACCGTGCCGAAGTCTGCTGGCAGTTTTACTTTGCTTTCATCTGTCTGGGAGATCAATTCTATGTACGTAAGAAATATTGCTGACAGCAGGAAGGTTTTGTAACACTTGGCTTTTTCTCTGCGAGGGAAAGGCCACATAGGGATTTCTTTCTGTTGCAAAACGAAATCTGAAATAGATGACTTTGGAAAGTCTGTGTCCGAATCGGCCCCAGCCCATCTGCAGCGGGATGTGGAGCTGATGTCTCGGCCGTACTCTGCCATGTCCACTCAGTCTGCAGTGGGTGCCGGGGGAGCTGCCCGTTGGTTGTCAGTGGGCGAACTATTGATTAGACGTGAGACAAGCTGTTCGGACCACGCGAAGTGGCTTGGAATAACCACTTGGGGGTGCCAGCCCTGCAGTTTCAAACAACTTAAAAGCTTTCGTGGAGTGACTCCAGAGGTTAGTGTGGAAATGAGTCCGGGCAAGCAGAGAGAATATCCTGTGCTGCCACGGCTTTGAAGGATCCCTTGCGTGTCCTTTAATAGGGATGCCATTTTTCGGCATGTAGTAGCAGGCTTCACTCCCTGTGTTTCGCTGCCTTACTTACATTTGCACCAGCTCGGGAAGAGGGTTTGCAAGATACCTTTAGCAACCATAGAAAATTAGCAGAAGGACAATTTAGAAAACTTTCTCTCAAGAAATGCCCAGTAAGTGGATGGTCCCACCACTGACCTGTCCAAGCCTGAGCCGTCCCTCTCTCAAGCCACCTGCTGTCACTAAGCCTCTCCCAGACCAACCTCTCTTACATTGAAAATCGTGTTCTCATCTGCGTGCTGATGTGCTGCTGTTGCAGGGAGCACCTTTGGTGATGGTGTTTTGTTTTGTTTTGTTTTTCCTGCTGTAGAGCCTTGTAAACATGCAGATGGGGCAGCAATTCATTTTCAGTGTCTCCTCCACACCCTGCTTCCACCTCCTAAAGAGCCCTTGAGATTGAAGGGGACAACAAATTCTCGAGGAGGGGAGCCCCGGCCGGATGGGAGTTGCAGTGAGAGGCTTTGGGTACGTTTGTTCCATGGTGCAGAGCCAGGAGAAGAAGCACCTTGCTCTTTCGTTTTACTTTGGATTTGTGCATTTTACTGGCTTGTCAGTAGCAGCTCCCAGCGATCTGTGCTTTTGACGCTGTAACACGAGGGCTGTTACAACAGCACACTGTCTGTAACAGCACTGTTGAAACAGTGTGGAAAGAAAAAGCATGACCAAAACTAATGATTCTGAAACTCGCATTCCTGTTGTGGGAGGTGGACTGTAACTGGGACACTACTGTAGAGTAGTAAAGCAAAATAACATGCTGAAATTTCCTTTGAAATGGAAATTTGGAGCCTGTGCCAGCTCTGCTCCAGGCTCTGGATCCTCGGTGCAAGCTTTACACAAGCCAGACCTTGGGAAGCCTGCGAGCCGCTCTCAGACGGTCGGTTTGCGTGATGATGGAGCTGCTTTCCACCGCCACGTCCGAGCTGAGGAGGGGCAGAAATGGCTCAGCCTGCCCCAAACGCCGTGTGCGGGGCGGCGGCAGGGGAGGTGTTACCCTGCGGGGCTGCGGGAGGGCTGAGGCTGAAATCTTCCAGTGAACTTTGAGACAGAGAAGGAAGGAGGAGGGGCTTTGATACAGTTACAGAATCTGGCCCCTACGTGTTTTCTGTTTATTCTGATCCATCGGAGGGCACGGGCTTAAAACCACACTGAAGTTAAAACAAGCGTTGGCAGCGGTGTTAGGCTGGAAATGAGAGAATGCTGCAAATGGGCAAGCTGTGGCATGACAGTCTTCGCTAGATGCCTTGTTACTGCTCCATTTGTTCTTGTTTTTTCTGCAAATGTGCTTTTTAGTGAATACTTCTTCTGTGAGAGCCTCCGAGAGACAATAGTGCTGGGATCGGCGGTGATCCCTGCCTGTGGGGCATGAACACGTCTTGAGCCTGTGTGGTCTTTACTGCGCATCCCCGGTTCCCTTCACCTTTGGGTCCCTTTCTGAGAACTGAACGGTCGGGTTTTGCCCTGCATGGTCGGGTTTGAAACCTGGCGAGATGATCTGACGATTGCGTTGCGTCCGTGCAGGCTCTGGGGAGGGTGCTGGAAGCTGCTGCAAGAAAATGCAGGCGGTAAATTCAGGTGGGCTGTGGTGTTGTCCTGCGGTCTGGCTGTAGAGTGAGATGTTGAAATGAAATGCTAAATGCAAGTGGAGAAATGAGAAATCGAGAGGGGACTGAAAGGAGTGGGGAGGAAAGAGCAAACAACGCAGGGCTAAAGCAGAGGGCTAAACCAATTTCGCCGTGGGAAGCCTTGTCCAAGGAGCACGGGAAGGCTGTGCCCCGCTTGCCCCAGTTTCCTGACGGGTCAGCCAGCTTTGCCCTGCTCCTGACTCGCTTTGCAAATTCCTCAGGAGCAGAGAGCCTGGCCCGGGCTGGCCTCCCCGCCGTGCTCCCGGCCCCAGCAGGTGCCATCTCCCACCCCGCACACCCCGCGCTGCAGCTCCAGGCGCGGCAGCTGCAGGGCTTGGGGACGGGATGCTGAGTAGAGCAGCGCGCGTGCCGGTCCCCATAGCGTGCCCGGCGTGTCGCAGGGTCCCGAGGAGGGACGGCCACGCGGTGCAGTGGGAGCAGAGGCAGCTGGCGAGCCCTCCTCCAAACAAATATTTAGCATTTTTATGTGCCTGTGTCTGGGGGCTGTGGAGCCAGGCTTGCATTGCCCAGAAACGTCTGTTTTTTCAGCTCATTCCAGAGGCGGCCCCTATTGAAACGTGCTGCTCACCCAGGCTGGTCTGGCTCCGGCGATGGGCAAAAAGTCTGCAGGGCTTCAAGCGCAGGTCCGCAGTGCCTGGACCTGAACGTTATCCCTGCTGAGGCCAGGGGCTTGTCCCCATCTTCTCCTCAGCACGGGAAGAAGGCGAGGACAGGGCTGAAGCACACTTGACCCTGCCCTGGGCTTTGCGATTTCTTTGACCGTGCTCCTGGAGCGAACGCTGGCGATGTGAATTCAGCGTCTTTCTGCAGGCAGCCTCCTCCCCTCTTGCCTGCAGCTGGTGCTCTGCAGGGGAGAGCACCCTTACAGCTCCTTGCCGCAGGACTTGGCCAGGTCGCTTAATTGCAAACAGCCCTGTGCCTCCTTGCATGGCAAGAGCTGAACTTTGCCACCAAAACCGCCTGTGAGCACAGCACGTGCCCGGGACACCCCGTCCTTGCCCTGGAGGAGCGGGGCGAGAGCCAGGGCTGGTGAAGAGCCAGCGGTGCCATCCATGCCTGACCACGCTCTGCGCACCCTCCCTGGCTGGTTCGCTGCCTTTTTTTGGTTAGAGGACCGTTTTTCAGGTGTGCATCCCACCGCACCGAGGTGTAACGTCTGCTTGCTGGAGGTGTGCATGCTCTACGCTAAGTGTCACGTCCAGCCTGCTGCTGCGCTCACAGTGCTTGGTCGTGCAGGCACCTCAGGAGTGCAGTTTGGGAACTTCTCCGTGGATATGAGTGGTTTTTCAATGAGCTGGTTGGTTTTCTTCACCTTAAGTAGGGCACTTGGGACATGCCTTGAAGTCAGATGGGTGCTTGGACCCAGTAAGTGCTGGCAGCTTGGAGCCAAGGAGATGTTTATATTGAGGAAAACGCTCCGGATAGTTACAGCAAGCTGTCTGTACCATTTAATTGTCACCATGCAGCACTGCGCCGCACTGGGAGCTGCTGGTGGTGGCCTGGAGCACGTCTTCTCCTAAGGAAAATCCTTGGCATTGATCTTAATAGCAGAGCAGCCCTCAGGCTGCTGGAGGAGGTGGGAGGCTGTCCCGTGCTTGGGTCGGAGCAGCCCTTGGGAAAAAGGACACTATGGAGCCGGGGCAGAGGGGGCTCCGCGGGCACGCCCGGGGCTGATGGGTGATGTGCAATGCCCGGCCTTGGCTCCCCGGCTCGTGCGGTGGTGATAGCGTGAGCCTAGTCCCCTGCTGGGGACATCCCAGCAGCCCTGTGTCCCCCAGGGCAGCAGTGACAAACTGGGGGCTGAGCCAGCAGGGACAGAGGCATCGGCCAGGGGCAGCTGCAGCCCCATGGGAAGGGAACACGGGGCCAGCAGCCCCTTGGGGCCATGGGGACATCCACTGCCACTTGCAAGGACAAGCACGTTGGCCATAGCCCCGGTTATCCCAGGCTCCTGCTCCGCGGCCGAGGCGTGGCGGTGCTATCGGCCCTGCGATACCAGCGGGGACTGGGATGCCTTGTAAAGGAGGGAAGCGACAAGGGGACGGCTGGAGCCTGGGGCAGCGGGCGCCGGGGCGAGGTGGTGACATGCCGAGCCCCAGCCGGTGGCATGTGCCGCCTGATGAGACCCAGAGCCTGCCAGCCCCCGGCATGCTCTCGCGCCCATCTGCAGCCTCCACCCCCCACACAGGGGCCCTGCTTTCTGCTGCAGGGCTTGCCCAGGGCTGCGAGCACTTTAGAAGGGACAAATCCCGTGTGTCGCTGTGGGGGGACCCTGACACGGGGTACAAGGGGGGGCCACGCACGGATGACTGTCCTCTGGGTGAACCCAGCAAGCAACAGGCGGCTTTTTTTCCCCTTAACCTTTTTTTTTTTTTCCTTATTACTAAATATTTTTCCCTCCAGTCTCTTCTTGTCCTGTAACACATCCAACTGCTTCTAGATGCCAGAAAATGCAAGACGAATACGACCAGAAAGGCGTGGAGGGGAAGGCTTTCCAGCCCTGGCTTCCCCGTCCGCACGGCTCCCTTTGCAGCGCGTGTTTTTGTGGTATTTGCATCTGAAGGAGGAAGAAAGAGCGGAGGGGAGTCGGAGCATGGGGGAGAGGGGTGAGCCAAAGGCAAGGCAGCTGGGGGGAAGTTATCCCTTATTTATTTCTTGCTTTCCCTCAATATTCTTGCAAAGCTCTCTGGTTGACCTGCCCTAGGCTGAGGTCCTGGTCGGCTCTATGCCTTTTGACGGCTTCCTGCGGAGGCGATCCCTGCCTCGCAGCCAGGTCCAGCCCGGACGGTGCTGGGGGGGTCAGCAGGACCCACGCCAGCCATCTCGCAGCCCCCGTCAGCCAGGGGATGGCCACGTGTGCCAGTGCTGGCCTTCAGCTGAGCTTCAGGACGTGGGCTTGCTTTGTTCCCAGTGCCGGATGGGTGCTGGGCTCTCACCTTGCTCCAGCTGGCGCTGGGTGCACGTCGCTGATCCTCTGCTCCCCGGCAGCCTCTCTGCTCAGCAAGGTGATGCTGGAACCCCACCTGCCGGGGGATGCAGCGGGGGGAAACCGAGGCACGCCGCTGGGCTGGGGAAGCGGGGCTTGCCTGGGCTCTGCTCCCCCCGACGCCCTCCTGGTGGCTCTGCCATCAGCCGGGCTGGCGGTGCTGAAATCCCCGTGCCACAGAGCGGAGAGCACCGGGGGCACGGGTTTGTGCCTCTGCGTCCCCTGCGTGGGTAAAGACGAGCACGGCCAGATGAACGACGGCCACGTAGCCGTGCCCCAGCTGCGCTGCTTGCTCGGCCCAGGCGCCCAGCTGGCGGCAGCGGCTTAGGAAATCCCAGGGCTGGGCTGGGTGCGATTGGAGGAAAATGGGTCACCGGCCGCCGGGGGGGACGGTCCCCGCGGCAGGGCACCCCCGGCACCGCGCGAGGTGCTTCGCCCGCGCTGCTGCTCCCGCCCCGAAAACCTCCCCTAGGCTTCTGGCTGTGGCAAGGCAGCTTCAGCACCCGCTGCCAGGGAAACCTGGCGCTGCCGGAGCTAGGCGGGACGGAGCCCCGGATTTCTGATGTGAAGGGCGGTGCTCGATGAAGTGCTCACCACGGCCACCTGTCCCACTGTCCCCAGGGCCTCAGGACAGCCCTGCCCTCGGTGTGGGAGCATGCAGAACCTAAGCTGGGGCAGATTAAGACAGGACAAGCTAAAGCCACTTTGCTCCTGAACGAGCATATCCGCTTGGGATTTAGCGCATTTGCAGGCAGGGATTCGCACCTTTAGGTGATTTGCCTTAATTCCCCCCAGCCTGTGTGTGTGAAAAGCGCTCGGTGGGGGGAATCCTTGGAGGCTGGCTAAGCCTGCGGTTTCACCCGCAGCTGTCCCGTGTGTGCTGTTGGGTGGGTGCAGCCTTCCTCCTCCTCCTCGTGCTCCTGCCTCTGTGGCCACCAAGGCTGGGACACCAGCTGATACGGAGGGATTTCAACAGCAGCGCTGTCCCTTGCAGGCTCATTTTGCATAGAGGCACAGGACCGCTCACACTGGCGGGCTTTGGGGGCAGCGTGGGACCCTTCAGCCCCTTTGGGACTGGCGCGGGTACGGAGGCGAGTGCGGGGCAGAGGGGTCTCGTGCTACAGAGAGTGGCTCGTGCTGCAGGGGGACCAGATATCCGCAGATCCCCGCCTGGCTGTGGTGGCCGTCGGTGGCTTGGGAGCGCTGGCTCCATCGCGGGGACCCCGCTGGTGACAAAGCCACGCATTGTTGTGACAGCAGCTGGGCCCGGAGTGACGGGGCCGCCTGGCCGCCGGCGGTCCTTCCACCCCGGTGGGGCACACGGCCGCCGCAGACACCCGCTGTCGTCGTCCCAGGGCGCAGCGCGGCGCCGGGCTTCGCTCCCCGGTGCTGCCCCCGTGCCTGAGGCCGGGCGGCTGCGCGCCAGCTGACGGCAGAGAAAGGAAGAATTATGTGACAATGGCTGAGGAGGAGAGCCAGGCTGCGGGCTGATGAATAATGCAATGGCCTGGGTTTCACGAACAGCAGATTTCCTGTTTACCGGGGCCGGGCCGGGGATGCTCGAGCCTGCAGGGCGGCGGTGCTGGGCCGCGGCCCACGGCCCCGGAGGAGCCCCAAGAAGGGGCTCCCCTGAACCACCCCGTTGCCTGCGCCATGGTGGCCCTGGGGTGCAGGATCCGGGCTCCACACCCACCGCGGGGCACGCACGGGAGCAGCGCACGCGGCACCGCCATGAGGCTCCCTGCGCATCCCATGCAGCCGCTGCCGGAGGGATTTTTGACATGGCTGTTTCCATGGCAACGGAGCAAAATGGCGCAGGGAACCACGGGCGGGGGAAAGGCCCCAGGACCAGTGGAGGCAATGGGCAGCGGTGCTGTGCCGTGCCGTGCCCTGCTGTGCCAGCAAGGGAGCCCGGGTGGGATGACGTGCTGTCCTCCCGTGCCTCACCCACCCGCCATCAGCGTTATCTCCGCTCTCGCCCTCGTCCCCCCGCCAAGGTCTCCCGTATCAGGCCTGTCGTCCTGGCTACTTAATCTGGGTTTCTCGGTTATCCCATCCGGAAAAAATGCGTCTAAGAATACCCCGCGCAGGCACGGCGCTTCCCGGGGCGGGGGGCTGCTGCCCGCGCCCCTGC
>VXAL01013287.1:0-11228 GCA_013399475.1 Chauna torquata | reverse complement strand
GGGAGGGCTCGTGTCCCGCTGTCCCTACGGGAACCTGTCCCCCCTCTCACGGGCGCGCTGCCCCGGGGTGGGCGGGGGGCTCCCCGGTTCCGGGGGGCTCGTGGCGTGGAGGAGCAGAGGGTGGCAGGTGCAGGCACGCCCGTCCCCGGCCAATTTGCGGCAACGCCGGGACCAGGTGTGCCCCCCCCGCCCGCTCTCGCCCAGCCCTCCGCTGGGTGCACCCGGGTGGGCGAGCTAACGAGCGGCATGGGGGTTCTCCGGTGCTTCGACAAGGGGCCCCGGCTCGGAGGTGCACCTCCCGGGCGGCAGCGAGGGCCCTGGCTGGGGTGGTGGCTGGCCAGGGTCGCTGGGGACCAGGGCGTCTCCTTCGGGCATCCCGCGGGTAGTGGCCGCTGGCTGCGGTGGGGACGCGGGGTCCTGCCCGCACCCCTCCCTGCCCGTCACCCTCCCGTGCGCCGGGGCCCTGCTGCAGGTTTGTTTGGTAGAGAAATACCAAAGGGACCTGATGGTGCCTGAGCGTTTGAAGCCTTGGGAGCTTTCATTCCTTTCCGGCCATCTCCAAGTAAACACAGAGAAATAGGAATTTGCTGTCTTCCTCCTTTAAATAAACCTATTTGTGTGGGGGTGGGAACGGCTCAGCCTCTTGGATGTCCTTCCTCGTGTGAATCTTTTCCTTTTTAAGCAGAAAATAGCCCGACTGTCCAGCCAGCTGGGCACTGGCCCCGGGGTCAGCGCGGCTCCTCCTGCCCTGCGTGGGGGCCGGGCAGGCCAGGGCCCCCTCCGTGAGCAGCCAGGCCGTGCAGGAGGGGAAGCACCAGCCCCCGGCTGCCCGCAGCCAGCGCGTCGGGGTGCTCGGGGGTCCCAGAGCCACGGTGGGGGGGCACGGAGCTGCACCCCGCGTGCGTGCCGCCCTCCTCCCTCCCGCAGCTTTCTGCCGGTGGCAAGACGGTCCCTGCCTGGGTCTCTGTTGGCTCCCCCGTTCCTGTCCCGCTCGTTGGGGATGGCCAGAGGGCAGGAGGCTGCCGCCGCAGCGGGGCAGCGGCACCTTCCCCCCCGCCAACCCGTCGGAGAGCGTGGGGAGTGAGTCAAACAGGGGCTGGCCAAAAACTTAAACTTCTCCTCGCTCGGTGTTGAAATAGGCTGGAGCGCGTCCTCGCTGATGTGTTCGGCTCTTCCTTGAGGAACCGCCCAGGCTCCCACAGAAGAAACCTGGGTCGGTTTATTCAGTGCGCAGAAAGCGACCAAAACCTCCTTGCGGGCTGTTCTAGGGGCTGGGAAGCTGCTCCCTGGCCGAGAGGGAGCAGGGGACGAGGCTGGGAGCGGGCAGGGGTTACCCCAGCGCGGGGTTTGGTGCGCTCGGGCATTCCTCGGCTGCCCGAGGCTGAGTGGGGAGCGACTCACAAAGCCCCGCTTGTCCAGGAGCGCGGCTCGCTGGTGCTGAATGAACGCTGGCAACCGTGGCTTCTTGAATGCCTGGAATTGTAGCCTTGGGTCATGTGTGAGAAATGCCACCGCGTCCCGTTCCCGGCCCTGCACGGTTGTCCCGTGGGACGCCCGCCTGCTGGCTGAGAGGCTGACCAAAACTAACAATAATTGGTACCGATGGAAAACTAATTTCCAGCCCGCCTGTTGCTTCATGCTCCCTGGAAAAATCCAGCAGACTCCTCCCTGCAGTCAGAAGGATGTGGGCGTTTCCTGAGCCGCAGAATGAGCTTTTTTTCTTTAAAAAGCATAGGGAAATATAAAAATAGTTTTCTGGCTTTTTTTCTTTCTTTTTTTTTTTTTTTTTAAAAAGCGGATTCAGATCCATGACATTGTTTCCAGTAGGAGCTGGACGACCCACACTAGCTCTCCTCGACCCAGACTAGCTCTCCTCTTTTCGGGCGGTTCGGCTGGCCCGGCGCACGTGCAGCGGCCGTGCTGGGGCTGCTTGCTGCTCCCGCGCTGGCAGGTGGCGGCGGCTGCGGGCGATCTGCTTGGGCAGGAAGCGCCGGAGGGACCGGCGTCACCCAGAGCCGAACCGCCGCAGGTTTCCTGAGCTCCCCTTTGTGCTACCAGCCTTAAATGAGTTTTGCAGGGTCCCTGGCTGCGTGGGCCGGGAGCCGTGACCGAGCCTTTCTGCCTCCCGTCCCCTTTTCCCAGGGAAGGCCGGGATGGCGGCGCGGGAGGCTTCCTGTTTTCCCGCGCTGCGATTCCCGAGCATGAGGCAGCCGAAAGCCCCGGGGACGTTGCGAGCACATGGGCACGGTGTGCGTGGGTGCGAGCCAGCGTCGCTCGAAGGGGCTCGCCGCAGATGCCAGCCTCGTGGGTGTCCCACGTGCATCGGAGGCGTGGGTGCGGCATGGTGGGGTGCTCTCCCCACCAAGCCCGCGCAGGCAGGGCTGCCCTGCAGAAAGTCAAGATGCAGAAGCCACCCTGCAATTAATAAGTAACCACCGTCCTTGGATCGGGGCACTGCTCGTTCCAGCCGCGGTGGGCAGCCGGCAGAGGCAGGAGGGCTTTATTTCGATTGCAGCCCCTAACAAAGGGGCCGCTCTCCAGGCATGGCTGGCACGTCCGTACGCACGGCACAGCCTCCAGGCACAGGGGCTGGCCGGGCTCCTTATGCAACTGCCTGCTCCCGAGTCCCAGAGCCGCCTCTCTGGGAGCGTGCAGGACCTTGTGAAATGCTAACTGAGGGTGCAGAGCTCCTTGCGCCCAGCGCAGGGCCCTGCCGGGGGGAGGATGCGTCTGTGGGAAGCTGAAGGACGGGCTGATTAGCATTAGCTGTTCCCGCAGGAAAATAGCGCGAGCTGTAGAAAATTAACCGTGGGAGGGCGGGTGCGAGGTCCCTGCCCCCTTGCTCTCGCGCACGGCAAGCGTGTGCTTTGCCACGGGCCCGTGCACGGCGCGGAGCTGGCGCGCGGTGTGGGTGCTCGCGGGCGCTGCCTGCCTGGCGGGGCACACGGGTCCCTGGGGACGTGCCCGTGGGGGCCGAGCAGGCTGATGGGGCTGACCCGACCCCCGTGCTGCATTGGCCTCGAGCATGGAGGCTGGGGACCAGGTCAGCTTGTGCTCGGTGTGAGCTCCTCGTGCTCCGTCCTCCCTCGCTGTCCCCGGTAGGATCTCGGGGACGGGGAGAGGTGACAGGAGCAGGGATGGGGAAGGAAAGGAAAGGAAAGGCGGAGCAGGAACACCCGAGTGAGAGGTAATGGAAAATCTGTCTGCAACATTACGATCAAATACAGAGACCAGGGCGTGTGCTGTGGTGCCGCTTTGAGCTGTGATGGGGTGGCGGTGCCCGTGCCGTGGGGCCCTGCTCCTGCTGGGGGGCAGAAAGGTGAGGGGTGGGGGGCAGGCCCTGGGGCTTGCCGCGGGGCAGCTTGCAGGGAGGTGCCGAGCATCCCCTGCCACCTCTGCTCACGCCGCGTTGCCGCAGGCCCGGCCCAAACCCCGCTGAGAGCCCCTGGGGCACCTGTGGGATGGGGAGGCGGGGGGCTGGAGGAGAGGCTGGGTGTGCAGCCGCGGCGTGGGATGGGATGAGGAGTCATCGGCAAACAGGAGCGGCCGGATGAACACGGCCTCTGCTCGAGTCCAGAGAGGAAAACATGTACGATGGGAATGGCAGCACCAAGCCGTACCCGTGCAGAGCAGAGCCGCGGGGCTGGGGGGCACTGGCATGGGCACGGCTGCTCCAGCATCGCTCCAAGCCCTCACTGACACGGGTCAGGAAACTCTCATCCTCCCAGCGCTGCCTGTCAGAGATCGTATCAGCGCACGGGAGGAACACGGTGCTCCGGACCAGCAATTACCCGGGGAGAGGTTGTGCTTGTGTGCCTGCCCGGGCTGCTCTGCCCCTTGCTGCACGCTGGGGCGAGAGGAGGGCTGCAGAGCGCGGCTCACTGCATGCACTGTGGTTGTCATTTGCCGTTTCATGGCGATGCAGGGCCTGGAGCAGAAAGGAGCGAGGCTGGCAGAAAGCAGACAAGGGCGGAGCGTGCTTTCCGTCCGGCCGAGTCCCCTGGGAGCTGCATGCTTGGGGACTCAGGGTATGGATGCCAGGGGCTTGTCGGAGCTCCCTCAGCACCGCTTTCTCTTTGGCCTTGAGAGAGCTCCGGCTGTCCCTGCTGCTTTCTGCTTCCACCCCGGGGCAGAAGGAAATGGCCTCGCTGGGAAGCGGCCGCGTTTGTTACGCTCACGGCGGCCGCCGTTGTCCCAGCTGTGCTGCGGGCAGGGCTGCACGGCCGTCCTGGTCCCTGGGGGCTGGAGGGGGTCCCGCCTGCCAAGCCCTGCGTGGCGGGGCTGTGCTGTAGCAGGAGAGCAGCTGATTTCTGGGGCTTGGCCCTGGGTGGCGGAAAGGAGCAGCAAGGAGCATCCCTCGGAGCTTCAGCTCGGGTGCACGGCGACGCCTGCTCGTACATCCCGAGCGACCCAGGGAAACGTGCCCGCAGGAGCGCTGCTGGTGCTCTCCCAGCACAGCCAGCCCCCAGCGGCACGTCCCGTGCGGATGCGGCTTGATGAAGTACAGCAGCCCCGTGAAAAATGGAGAGGGAACTTGCTAGAGGCTGCCCTGGACCCGTGAACCAGAGCGGGAGGGTGAAGGCTCGGGTCCAGGAAAGGCAGGCGGCGGGGTGGAAGGGAGTGCGCAGCGCGCTAGGGCTGCGGGCTGGGAGTCGAACGGAGCTCGCTTGTGCCCGAGCGTGGGGCAGAGCTGAAGTGGCTCGGCTTGGCGGGGGCTCAGGGCTGGGGGCTGGAAGCGAGGTCCTGGGATGCGGGGCCGCTCGCGGGGGCACTCCTGGGGAGGCAGCGCTTGGTTGCGCGCTCGGGGGGAGCAGCTCAGGGCTCGCCTTGCTGCGGGCGAGCTAAATACGCGCGTTGTGGCCACAAAATCACAGGGCGGCATAACCGTCGGCAAACGCTGTACGCGATGGGGAGAGGAACCGCCTGGCGATGCCCGAGAGGAGCAGGAGGGACGGGCGGGGGGCGCGGCGGGGAGGACATCCTGCAGCGGCCCCTCCGCCGGGCACAGGGGACAGCGGGAGCTGGAAGGGGCTGGGGGGGGAGCCGAGCAGACAGGGCTCCTGGCTGCCTGGGCTCTCGGCTTTGTTTTGCAGCACAGCCTTTTACCAGGCTCCTTTCCCTGCTTTTCTCTCTCTCTCTCTCTTTTTTTTTTTTAAATTTATTTATTTTCCTTTGTGCCTGTGGCCACTTTGAAGCACATCTGCGGTCGGTCTGACAGCATCCCTCTCCTCCAGGGATGCCTGTCGCTGGGTCCCCGCGGGGATTTGGCATCTTCGAGGCTGAGCTGGGCTTTGTCAGCCCAGGGCGGCGATGGGATGGATGGGCCTGCTCCTTGGCGCAGCCCTTCGCAGCGCCGCTGCCGCGTTAGTGTTTGCTTTTGCTGAATGAGCCTCTGGCTGGGGAAGCAGCGGTGATGTCAGGCTGTGGAAATACCTGGGTGAGGGCTCAGCGCGGCACCCGGCTCCAGGCTGGGAGGAGGGACGCTCCTGCCCCGTTCCCATCCCCAAAAGATGCGCGCTCTGCTCGCCTCTCGCCCACGCCGGCTGCCTTGCCTGGGCACAGCGGCTAATTAAGGGATGAGCCACGGTGTCTCCGGGGTGGAGCTCCTGCGGCAGCAGCCCCATCCCTATCCTTGCTTCATCTGCGTTGGCTCCGGTGCGGGATGTGCTGCCGCGTGTCCGGGCGTCCCCAGGGAAGCCAGCTGGAAAATCCCGGTGGGAAGGGAGGGGAGGGAAGGCTGCGGGCTCGCTCCCAGGAGGAGAGGCAGCGGCTCTGCCTGGTGAGTGCAGAGGCACCGGAGGCAGCCAGGTTCCCACCCTTGCCGCGAGCCCCGCTGCCAGCGGGCTCAGCCTGCCGGCGCCCGCCCACGGCGAGGCTGATAACCGGCAGACAAAGCGCCGTTCGTGCAGCCCTCCCAAACCCCGGGGGGCTGGCTGGGCCGCGGATAGTGGGGGCAGCGGGTGCTGGGGTCCCTCCGCTCCTTGTGTGGGACCGAGCCGTACCGGTGCCACCCACTGCCGCGGGCCGCGGCGAGGGGCCAGGGTCCCGCAACCGGGCACCTCGGTGTCCGTGGTGGGGGTGTCCCGGGGCCCCGCCGTGGCTGGGGATGAGGCTGGAGACTTCTCCACCGGAGCTGATGCAACCGTGGAGCAGCCGTGGCTCGGTGACAGGAAATCTGGACGCTGGTGCTTTCTCTCCGCAGTGATTTATGGGGCAGCGCAAACACAAACGGGACGCCGCTGCCCTGGAAATGGGCTGGGCTGGCTCCAAGCTGCTTCCTCTGCCCGGGGTGAACAATGCAGCCCGAAAGCCGTCCTGGCTGAGCGGGGTCTGAGCGCCTGGCTCTGCTCCCTGTCCCCTGGGAGCCTTTGTTTGCAGCCGTGGGACGTCTGACCAACCTCTGCGTAGCCTGACCGAGGGCTCGGCGCTTCCACCTGCGGACAAGGGGCAGCCCCGGTGGCTCCCGGGATGTCCCCATGAGCCAGGAGTGGGACAGTGCACCGGGCCACCTCGTCCCTCCTGCCCCATCCCCTGCAAGGGGCTGCGGGTGCCCGCGAGGTCACCAGGGAGCAGCAGGGTTTTACAGCTGCCCGAGATGTTACCGGGGCTGAATCTCACCTCGCGGGCGCTGTGGCCAGCTGTAATTGCCATGGCCTCTGCTAAACATCCGCCAGGAGTTTCCTCCTGGGGCTCCTTGCTTTGCACCGGGGGGTGCGACAGGGTGGAGGGCAGCCGGAGGTGACGCAGCTGAAGTGGCCTGGCTGTGCAGACGCTGTGACAAAGCCGAGCGGCTCTTTGGCCCCACGCCTCTGGCTCAGCTTTCAGCCGTTCACGCTCCATTTCCCTCCGTGGGGAGGCTGCCCTGCGTGCCGGGGAGGAACGGGCAGCCGCCGCGCATCCCACCGCCCACTCCTGCACCGGGTTTGGCCCAGCTGCCTGGTCTCGCACATGACCCACGCATCACCGGGACATTTGTCCGGTCACTGTCAGCTGCGAGGCCAAATTCAGTTCAGCCCCTGCATCCCTGCTGAGGCCACGCGGGGATACCCGGGGCTCACGCTGGCCCTGCTGCTGCTGCGCGTCCAGAAAGCCCCTGGCCGGCTGGGAAGCGTCTCTTTTGTGTGCTGCTTCTCGTGACCCGCACGAGGCCAAAACTGGGGCTCCAGCAAATTTCCGTCAGCGCGAGAAGCCTGCTGACCCAGCCTCCCGCTCTCTGTGACAGCTCGTCTCGCTCGGTCGCGGTTCGAGCCGCTTCCTGCTGATGCCATACCCCCAAGCCCGTGCTCCCTCGGGGATGCTCCGGCTTTACCCTCCTCCACCTCCGCGGCTCGCCGGCCACCCTGCTTTGCACCGGGGCTGGTGTTTTGGGTGGTGATGGCGGTTATTTCGGCTTATCTTGGCGCTGCGGCGTGCCCCGGGTGCAGCTGTTTGCCTTGGGAGGAGGGTGGCTCTTGAAGCCAGGATCTGCCCTCACGGAGCTCTTGACCCCCATCCCGACCTGATGCAAACTGGTGACATTTGCTGAAGTCCTAGGTGGGGGAAAGGGGCTGGAAAACACGCTGCCGCAGAGGAGGTGTTCTTGTAGAGCAGGGCTGAGCTTCAGTTGCACTTTTATTTGCTCGTTAAATATTTTATTTGGCTCTTCCGATTCTGTTTTACGGTGGCTTTAATGGGATCGCACTGTTTTCCAGCCGTCTCCGCGTGTGTGCGAGGGAGGAGAGGGCAGGTGGGGACCGGGGGGTGCGAGGTGATGCCCTGGCCCCCCAGGAGCTGGGGAGGAGGTGGGGGCCGGCGCTGTGCCGTGGGGAGAGATGCGGAGAGCAGCATCCCGCTGCTCGGGGAGATGCACGGTGCCTGGGTGAGCGCTAGTAACGGGGCGGTGGGAGAGAACCACAAACCACGGTGGTCCCCAGGGCCCGCAGGAGCTAGCGAGGAGCCAGAGCTGGGGCCGGCGTGGATGGGGATGTAGGGTGAGGATCCTGGAGCTGTGCAACAGCGACAGCCGGAGGAGGTGCATTTGTGGAACTGGTCTCAAAGCGTTTCCCTTCCTTGAACTGGGTGCTTTGAAGCCGTTTTTGGTGCCTGCAGCGAGTTGCTCCACAGGTTCGCGACGCAGGGACCGTGCCTGTGTACCCATCTGCACGTCGCGCCTGCTCCCTGCGTCCGCGCACCCAGAGACGGGTGTTCTCCAGGGCCACAATCCATCCTTGGTGACGCCGGAGGCTGTCTGCTGCCCGTCCTCCAAGCCGGAGGCACAGCAGCCAAGGCATGAAAATGAGCAGGAGCCGGCGGGGCTGGCGTGACGGGCCGGGTGGGGCGGGGTGGGCATGGCAACTCCAAATATTTGAATGGGAGAAGGGCCGTTTGGGGTAACGCGGCGAGTAAAAATAGACGCGCGGAGTAGAAAGGAACACGCTACTGTTGCTGGAGCGGCACGTTGGGCAGGGTGCCCCGGGCACGCTGTGCCTGCGGCAGCGCAGCCTGTGCCACGCAGCCGGCTCGCGCGGCCAGGGGAGCGGGGAGCGGGCACGTCGATGAGGCAGCCCCCCAGGCGCAGCCCCTCTCGTGCCCAGGTTCGCAGAGCGGCTCTAGCAGGCGCTGGGCAGTCGCTCACCCGCTCTCTTGTGTCTCCCCGCAGCCGAGAAGGTCTCGTCCCTGGGCAAGGACTGGCACAAGTTCTGCCTCAAGTGTGAGCGCTGCAACAAGACCCTGACCCCGGGCGGGCACGCCGAGGTAAGAGCTGCTGGGGAGCGAAGCTGGGCGGTGGGAGCGATGGGGACCGGGGGCTAAACCCAGCATCCTGCCCTCGTCCCGCAGCCCAGCCTCCCTCGGCACATAAGTGGCACTGGAGGTGCCCGGGGCTCGGTGGTGCCAGCACCCGCAAGCCCGCCAGCACCTCGCTCGCAGGCCCCGGAGGTGGGCACGGAGGAGGGAGAGCAGCCGCCCCACCCCGGGGGAGCTGCTTGCGTTCCCCACGCAGCTACTAATGGAGCTAAAAAAGCCCCGAATCCATTAAAAATGTAAATATTTGGAGAAGCTGAAGCAGCAGAGGCTGTGCCGACATGCCACAGGGGAAGCTGATGGACTCTCCTGGGCTCTCGAGTGCCCCAGGGATGGGGAAGTCCCGGGAACCGGTTTGGGGCAGGTACCCGGTGCCGCACCCAGCGAGCCTCGCAGCTCGCACCGCGATGCCCGGCAGCGGGAGGGTACCACGACGGCAGGCGCTCGGCCCTCGGAGCGACTGTGCTTCCCTTGTCTGACTTGCCGGCGTGACACCCCATGCCCTGGATCTCGCACAGTGCCTTTCGTGCCAAAGTGTCACCAGCTCTTTAGCGGGGCTTTAGCGCGCGGCACAGCTGAGGGGCGGCTGGCAGCGGCGGGGACAGCCGTGCCGGCCGCCGGACGGGGAGCGGACGGGGGCTGCGAGCCCCCAGCCCCGCGGGGGCAGCGTGGATGGATCTGTGCTTCCGACCAGGTTAAGCCCTGGGAATTTGCTGCTTCTCCATATAAGGCCGGATTCTGCTCCGGGGGGACGGCAGCCAAGCCCCCACTGACCGTGCCGAGAGCAGGATTTGGCCCTTCCCAGCTTTTTCCTCCCCCCAAAGCCAGCTTGTTTGGCCGGGTTGGGAAGGTGTCGCGGGGAGACCAGCTAAATGTTTACCCTCCCTTCCAACGCGGGAGCGCTCCGAGGACACTGATGTTTTTGCCTTGCAGTATTCCGCAGCTGCTCGCTCCCAGCCAGCTGCCCGCTCGCTCCGAGCCCTCTCCCTCAGCACGGCTGCACCAGGAGAGGCGAGGGGAAGGGACCGCGCTCACTCCTGCTCGGTTACCTCTCTCTCCGGCGGCTGGAGAAGACTCCTCTCGCCCTGCCCTGCTGCCCTGCCCGTTTTGGGCAATGCGCAGTTGTTTTGCAGCGGAGGGGATGGAGGGCAGGAGCATGGGGCAAAAAGCAGGGCTCGAAGGGCTGAGACACTGGACGGAGGCAGGCAGGCTTCCTGCAAAACCCCGGGGCCAGGGGTGCAGAGGGACAAACGCTCTTTCTTTTCTCTTGGACTCGGTTCCAGTGGCCCATGAGAAGCTGCTGCTGGAGCTGCAGCGACGTTATCTCGGGGCCCTTGGCAGCCCCAGCCTTTCCCCTCCGCCGGCAGCTCTCGTGGGCGTGCAGAAGGGCTCTGGCGCTTATCGCCCACTTCGTGCCTTCCTGTGATAATCGACCCCGGCCGATAGCGGGGGCCGATAGCAGCGGGGCTGGGACCAGCGCCCACATGGGGCCTCTGATCTCTGGCCAAGGCGAGGGGCACGGCGGCAAGGGTGGAGATGAAACTGAGCAGAAGCCCTCTCCTTGCCTTGCCAGGGTGTGTGGAGGTGTCCAGGGGCCGGGCAGGGGTGTGGGATGGAGCTGGTGGGGGAGATGCCCCATTGGCCCTGGATTTTGGGTGCCTGTGCCTGCTCTGCCCAGCCTGGGGGGACGCATCCTGCTGCGTCGAGGCTGGAGAAGCAGTGACAAGTGCCTGGTGAGGCCAGCTGGCTGCTCCTCACGCTGCTGCCAGCCCTGGGGACAAAACCCTACAGGGCCTTGGCTGGCTTCAGAGCACACCGCAGGCTTGGCAGAGGGAGGAGAGCGGCTGGGAGATTGCCTTTCGGGGTGTGCGCGGGATGTGGGGGCGGCAGGGCCGGGGGACACGGGTGCCAGTGCACCCGCAGTCTGCCTGCACCCTTGCCCGGAGTTTGGGCTCGGAGGTGCCTTTTGGCAGGGTGCTGGCTCCATCCCCGCAGCACGGAGTGCAAAGCCGCCGGGGGCTTGTGATGCGGGAGAAACCCTGGAGTGCTCGTGGCAGGTGGGGCTGTTGCGGGCAGACCCGCGGGCTGGGGGTGTCCGGTGGGTGCACTTTGGGGCACGGCCACGGTGGTCTCCGAACATGGGTAGGGATGGAAGCGATCCTGAAGGAACGGCGGTCACCGCTCAGCGCCCTAACAGCCCTCTCTCCGCAGCATGACGGGAAGCCCTTCTGCCACAAGCCCTGCTACGCGACGCTGTTCGGCCCCAAAGGTACGCCCGGGGCTGCGGGGGGCTGGCTCCCCCAGCCTCGTCCGCTCCCATCCCCACAGGTGCCCCAGGAGTTAGGCTGGCGTGGGCTGAAGCAGTCCCAAACCTGCAGCTGCTTTGTGCAGGGGGGAGAAGGGGGGAATCAGTCCTGACAGCTCTCCCCATTTTTATTTTTATTTTT
>VXAL01013286.1:122341-137148 GCA_013399475.1 Chauna torquata | reverse complement strand
CATAGGAATTTTTGTGTCTGAGTACTGACACAAAATAATATATATATATATATAGCTTATTTTCAAGATACTATTTATACTTTATTTAGAGAGAGACTGGGAAAAAAGATGATGCCTACGTGTTTTCACTAAAAATCAGCCAACCAACCAAACTTTAGAACCAAAACATAACCTTGGTGATTCAGTAAAGCAGATTCTACCTTCTACAGATTGGTTTTCTAAGAGAGGAGTCCTTTAAAATATAGGTGTGCACGTAGTATAATTACTCACACAATTGCATTATCCATTGCAAAGCATACCTTCACAGTCATAGCCTTTTCTCTGGAAAAGTGAGGTCTTGAGCAACAGGAACCCCCATGAGCCAAAGTGGAAAAAGAAATAAGATTGCTGGGAGTTATTTTCTGAAGATCAGGAGACTCTCATCATGTAGTCTGGTGGTTAATAGCCTGATTATTATTGTTTGCACTTTTTTTGCTGAAAAAGAAAAAAAAATGGTGCTGAAAGAAAATGCTTTACAGGAAATAAAAAAATGTATGTGGGCTTACCTTCCAACAAATCTTCCGGTTGTCATAATTTGTGGTGTCAGTTCTGCAGTTATCATTTTCCTTTTAAAAGGCAATACTGAATTTTATTCCTCTCACAGATCAGAGACATCTGAAAATTGTGATTTAGCTGCAACTAGAAGTAGAAAGAAATGATTGTTTTCTAGCAATGTGATAAAATAGAAACATTTTTCTTACTTTTGTGCCAGGAAAATGTTACTGTCAAGACTTGAACTCCAGCTCCCATTCATCATCTCTATGCACGTTAATAAACAAGCTATTCAGAAATAGTGTTATAAAATATGTAAAAAGAACATTTGGCCATGAAAAAGTTGGTATGGTCAAGCTAAGGGTGGAAGAAATGTTTTAGAACAGAGAACTGGCCCTGGAAAAGATGGCAACTATTTATAACTTGATAACACAGTGCTTTGACTATATTGTACAAATCCTTCGTGATCTTCACCAAAGGAATATTAGCTTTCATTAATAAGCTGTGAGATCTTGGTAATTCTCCTAGCATTTTTACTGTTTATTCCACTTTTATGGAAGGAAAAAAGGAAAAAGGAAAAATAACCAATATGCTTCAGATGAAGAATATTTGGGCACTTTTTAGTAGGCATTCCTATAGTGCCCTCTTGTGATAACAGAGCTGTGGGTTCTTGAAAACATTTCTGACAGAAATACAAAGTAAAAGGAATTGCCAGGTTTGTTCTAAGCTGCCAAAAATTTGTCAGACTCCCATCCTGACAAGCATCAGCTGTTTCAAAATATCACAAAAAGAACTCAGATGACTTCCCTATCAAGTTTCATCTTAAACTTTGTCGAAGATGAATTCCTGTTAAGAAAATTTACAATTATCATCGTTATATTATCATCTTTTAACTGACCACGAAGATTTTGAGCTAACATTTAAAAGCCGCTGTTCAGGAATATATTCTGTATATGTATCTACCTGTTCATTTCTAAATTGCTATTTTTTTTTTAATTTCACTTCTGTCTCCGTCATTTTTCTTGTCATAGAAGAAAGAAAATGTGTAGATAGAAGAAAGAAGATACACACAACTTAATTTTCTATGCCATTAATAATTTTAATAAATTGATTTACAATACTTCTTGGATCCATATTCGCTTATATCTTCATGCAGACTGTTGGCTTTTTAGAAATAAAGGGATAGGAGGATCTGACAGTATTCCATATGAAGATGCTACTTTTTATATTTAAGCTGCTACTAGGTATTTGAGGTGGTTTTTTTAAAAAATACTTTATAATATTGCTGACTTTTCTAGTTGCTCTCTCATCACAGATGACATGGATAATTCTATCAAGATAAGAAAATAGCCTTGGTACCACTGTAGTTAATTTTAACTTGAAACTCCATAACTTTAGTTTGAGCTCATTTAAATGTATTTGCTGGAGCCAGTTGAAAGTCTGAACAGAAAGTGTATTATCTGTTCTACGCATCTTAGTGGATCCCTGTAGAAAACAGATTAGAACATTTTCACTAAAATCTTTAATTTACTCATATTCAGTAGATATCTATTTCTTTTCTTTTTTCTTTTTTTTTCTTTTTTTCTTTTTTTCTTTTTCCTGTTTGGTCAAAATCCTTCCATCAACCTCAGTATTCAAACTCTGTGAACTGTAAATGATTCAGCATTGTAAGAGGCACCCTAAGTTCATTCCTGGTCTTGTATCCTTTCACTTACTTTGGTTATTTACCCAAGATTTGCAACTTTTATAAACGTTCTTCATGAGATTGAAAAAGATGTTCTCAATGTCTACAGCTTTCCTCCACCTCCCACACATCCTGTTCCTCTATTCCATTTTCCCATCTCATGTTAAGCAAAGCATGGTAAGATTGGAGTTCTGAGCTAGAAAACTAGAGTTAATTACCATTCCATTGTATCTATCTTATGAAAGATCTAGTGATATAGTAGTTATCTAATCCATGGGCACATCTTTCTAGTATTCTGTATTCCCAGAATACATTTTTCTTAGCTTAACAGAGCTGTGCGTTCATTTTTTTCTCTGCATCTACTGTGCACTTTTGCATTTCAGAAACATAGAATACAGAAAATCCAGCTTAGTCTTAGTCTGTCTAATTTAGTCTACCCAGGCCAAAACCTAGAAGTTGAATCAAAGAGTAATTAAGTTTAGATTTTTAAGGCAAGCCCATAAAAGCTTAAATGACAATCTCTGGTGAGCTGGCTGATGTGTCTCTATTGACAATACATTTCCAAGTTTCTAAAACTGATAGAATTAATATCTTTCAAATAACTACTTCCTCTAATTACTTTGATAGCACCATTTCACTTAGACTTACACAAGCAACTAATTTTACCTCTTGTACTATTTAGTTCCTGATCTTGACACCAAACAATCCTGTTTTCAATACAATATTTGAAAAAGAAGAAAAAGTTATTATTTTAAGGTAGGTGGTCTAAAATATGGTTCCAGCTTTTCAATATATGTGCCACATATGGCTTTCTTCTCAATTGCTGCATATTATAACCTCTTCTTATAAGAGCAATATGTTTCTTTTTTTTTTTTCCTGAATTAATGCAAAACAAAACAATACTCACTGCCTTGATATCATTATAACAAAAGTATTCTTTGTATTTTTTTTCTATATTCTACATGTATGTTTATGGATAACTGAGAAGCATATTTCATTCTTATTAAATTATAATATTGATGTGTATCCTGGGATTTAATGTTACACAGGAATTTATCAAATATCTTTCAGCAAGACTGTGTCATGTATGGCATTTGTTTTAATCGATAATACAGGATAAGATCATGAAGGAGTTCATTATATATCTGTCAACAGTTGATCAGCAAAGAGTTTCACTGTTGGGATCACCAGATTAATTCTGGCAAGCAAATGTGTTTTGTTCTGTGTTTCATCTCACACGCCTTGAAAACATTCCGCCCAGAGAGGTTATGGAATTTCCGTCCTTGGACACCCTCAGAAGCCCTCTAGACACGGTCCTGGGCAACCTGCTCTAGGTGTCCCTGCTTGACCTGGGGGTCTGGACCAGATGATCTCCAGAGGTCCTTTCCAACCTCAACTGTTCTGTGATTCTGTGATTCTGTATGTTATATTTATTATATTAACTTTGATGTAGCTGCATTTCTGATGCCTTTTAATGTATTTTTTTCTTCATATTTAAAATGATAAATCAGCTATTTTTAGAAAACGATTTTTCTCTTTTTTTTTTTCTTTTTCTTTTTTAAGGTCATGTTATCAATGTATAACAAAAAACATAAAAATGTTTGTGAGATATAGGTTACATGGGTTCAACTTATACTGATCAAATTTGATTCTAAGAAGGAAAAATAAAAAATATACATTTATTATACTATCAAATATGAAAAACAACTAGAAATATGAATTGTGAGAGTTTTCTTAAAATTCACATTTTTATGACATCCTTATATAAAAGAGATGTGCTTTTCATCTTAAAAGATTTTATTTAGTCAATACTTTTTGGATATTTTGTAAACAATTGATGGTTGAAATTTCAATTAGACACACTGCTGACACTGGAGTTAAAAAATGAGATTTCAGGTTAAATGAATTTTCCTAATGAAAGAGAAATTGGAAAGAAATTTAGAAAAGCATGAGAAACCCATTCAGTTTAGTCTAATAAATGACCACTGAAATTATAATGAAAAAACTACACACGAAGAACTTCCCTACCACTAGGCCATTATCCATTTTTCTACAAGTAATAATAATAATTACTTACTCATACACACTCTTATTTGATTGTCATACAAAGGCTGCTTGTTAATTTAACAAAAGTACACATATTAGTATATGTAATGAAGTACAATAATATGAGCCATTACTGAATTAAATGTGTTATGAAAAGTTTTAAAGCATGAGTCTGCATAAAAATTAATGAAATCAAAGAAACAAAAGAAAAATTAAGTTTTTAATAATACTCATTGCATATCTGTTTTGCTAGTGAAGCTGTAGTGAGGAAAACAGGCCTGAAGACTTGACTAGACCATGGCCTGTTTCCCTGAGGTGACCTGTGTACGCTAGGAATTAAATATGATAGGATTTGTCATTTGCTGCCATCAGCAACCTTTCAAGCAGGACATGGGATCATGTTGACACCTGAAATGAGCAAGGAGTTGAGGCAATCTACACCAAGAACTAAGTATCCTTGAATTCAGTTGCTGCTTACTTCTTTAAATTGCAAATGAAAACACGACAGTGCCTATACCAGGATCCCTGATGTGAAATGTGAAGTTACCACACAATCCAATTCCTCAGAAGACAGAAAACATAGCTCTGATTGTGGACGTAACTACAGTACAGGTAGCACCGATGAATAGCAACATTTCCTCATCAATATTCTTATAGTATCCTCAAAAGACCTTTATTTTCTTTGTGGCTGTATTTTATTACTTCTACTCATTATTTCTTGTGTTTCTTCATTTGATTCTATTTCATGTGGCTAGTATAACAGTTGTACAAGAATATCAAAAAGGCCTCTGATATTCCTCACTAAGGCAACTTCTTTGTTGCAGCAGAACATGCAATTAATTACCAATGTGTGTTCAGAAGTATGGTTTCTAACTTCGCAGGGATACAAAAGAATGCCTTTCCTTACTCTTCTCAACAGGGATGCAGTACGCGTCAAAACCTGTCTCTTATTGTGCCAAGTAATGTCTCTGTGACAATAAAAGTGACCTGCATATTATATTAATGTTGATCAATAAAAACCTTTTCCTTGCCTTGCCTTTCCTTGCCTTGTGTTGCCTTGCCTTGCCTTACCTCGCCTTTTTTCTTCTTCTTTTCAACATTCTGCCATCTGAATCCTCCTCTTTAAACAGGGAATAACACGGAATTTTCTGTGAAAATTTTCCTCTTTAATTCACAGACTGAAAATATTCTGCTGTCAGCTACAGTGAGGAAGATGAGACTGAAAGTCTTGTGGAATTTTCTCTGCAAGGAAAATATTTGGAGAAGCAAAGCACCTTTCCAGTGAAGTGATAAGAAGTGGAAAAGGCTGTGCACAATAATACAGCTTGCATTGCTACAATAAGATCTTAATAGGCAGGACAACTCTGCAGGGTGTCATTGCAAAATGGTCTTAATAGGGAGAGAGGTTTACTGCTTGGCTAGATAGAGATATATATGGAAGGTGGAGAAATAGGACCCAAATCAGATATATTACTACTTTCTGTACTATAGACCAGGTGCAGTAAAATAGCTTTGCACGTAAGTGCTTTGGGGATTATTTACTTAAAAACTCAACCACCTATACTGCAATAGACCTAGTACAGAAAAATCAAACAACAGGTTAAAGCAGGAATTGGATTCATTTATCAGTTTTTTCATTTCAAAGTATCAGTGCAGTTCAGATAAAAGAAAGTCACAAAATTGCAAATTGTTTTGTGGTTATGAAAGCAGAATAATCTCATCAATGAAATGAGTCTCTGGTGACATAAAAAGAAATTAAGAATCATTGTGTGCGTTATGGACATGACACCAAAGTGGCACAGGAGTGCCATTAAGCAGTTTCCCTATATTTACGAATAATTTGGCCAGTAGGTGAAACCAGTTACTAGCTGCTATGAACAGTGTAGTTTGTTTTTTTGTTTAAGCAGAAGTGCTCACTATCTATTAATATTGGATTATGTTACACTAGCCTATGGCATAATGAGCATATAGGCCATTCAGCCTAAAACACTCCAAAGTATCAAGCTGATTTATCGTTGCATTCCAAGGACTTCAGTGGAGCTATTGTAGAATGAGAAAAGGATGAAGTTCTGCATCTAACTTAATTTCCCTTATGACAAGGTCACCCATCTAGTTGACCAAGGGAAGCCAGCTGATGTAATCTTTTTTGAATTTCAGCAAAGCTTTTGATACTGTTTCTCACAGTATCCTTCTGGACAAAATGTCCAGCATACAGCCAGAGAAGTACATAATACTGCGGGTGAGCAATTGGCTGATGGGTTGGATTCAAAGGATTATAGTATATGGGGTTACATCAGCCTCACAACATGTCACTAGTGGGGTTCCCCAGGGCTCCATTTTAGGGCCAATTCTCTTCAATGTTTTTATAAATGATCTGGACACAGGACTCAAATGCATACTAAGTTTGCAGACGACACTAAATTTGGAGGAGCTGTTGACTCTGTCAAGCGTAGAGAAGCCCTGTAGAAAGACCTTGATAGACTAGAGGGCTGGGCAATCACCAATCATATGAAGAGCAAATGCCAGAATCTGCACCTAGGACAAGGCAACCCTGAATATATGTATAGGTTGGTGTATGAGACGCTGGAGAGCAGATCCGCAGAAAGGGATCTGGGGGTTCTAGTTGACAGCAGGTTGAATATGAGACAACAGTGTGGCCTGGCAGCCAGGAGGAGCAACTGTACCCTGGGCTGCATCTGGCACTGCATTGCCAGCTGGTCGAGGGAAGTGATTTTCCCTCTCTGCTCTGTCCCGGTGAGGCCTCACCTTGAGTATTGTGTGTAGTTTTGGGTGCCGCAGTATAAGAAGGACGTAAAACTATTAGAGAGTGTCCAAAGGAGAGCAACAAAGATGGTGAAAGGTCTAAAGAGTAACATGAGAAGTGGCTGAGGTCATCTGGTTTGTCGAGCTTAGAGAAGAGGAGACTGAGGTGAGACCTCATGGCGGCCTACAGCTTCCTCACGAGGGGGAGCAGAGGTGGAGGCACTCTGGTGCCTTCTCTTCTTTCTGGTGATCATCAACAGGACCTGAGGGAATGGCATGAAACTGCATCAGGGGAGGTACAGATTGGATATTAGGAAAAGGCTCTTCACTGAGAAGGTGGTTGAACACTGGAACAGGTTCCCTAGGGAAGTAGTCATGGTACCAAGCCTTCTGGAGTTCAAGAAGTGTTTGGACAATGCTCTCAGACATATGGTTCTACGATCTGAAAACCTGCATCCTTACAAGGCTAGAAAGGTCCTTGGCCTTGTGATGGTGCCGATTTGGAGCAATACAGTCACCGGGAAAACTCGGGAAATGATTTTGCAATGCTAAGGATGAAAGTGGAGATAACACTAATAACTAAACTCAAGTTTTAATTGCTTTGGTTTTTTTTGGGTTTTTTTTTTTTTTGGTTTGTTTGTTTGTTTGTTTTTCCTGTAGGAAAGCTTCAGATATTTTCTGAATGGGAATTATATCCAATGTTCTGTCATAGTACTATCCTTATGCCTCACATGTACTTAAAATATTACTTTCTTTTTAAGCCATCAAAAATATTGGTTGATCCTCTTTCATGCTTTTGATGAGACTTTGATTTATTGTTCCAATTTGGCAGTATTGTATTTTTTCATCAATCACTTCTGCTCATTCTCATTGATTGTCACATTCACTAGACTAAAATTATGTTATTGATTAGGTCTGTGGGGCAAGGAAATATTTCCACTGTATTGATACAGCACCTGTACATTACTTATTTGTTATGATACTAAAAAACCTTATGCAGTACTCTGGAAACTTTTGACAAATATCATAAATATCCTATGTTACCAATGCAATTCATTAAGGTCCAGTAAAACTATTGACAATTTAGGCAAGGCAGAAATTAATCTTTTTTCTTCTGTTCCCTCCTTTAACCACAAAACTGTAGCTGTCTGGAAATTTGAGGGCAAAATTATTTTTCAAAAATGTCAATCTCCAGGTTGAATACTGGTGAAATAAATATGCTGAATTTTCAAAATCTGAGTCAAGAAGAATTTAATAAATCTGTATCAGAAATCATGATGACAGCAGAAAAGATTTCATCCACAGCAAGTCAGTCTGGTGGTTAGGGAATGTTTCTACCTTCCCAAAACACTACAACCACTTTACAAAACAGTAAAAAAGCTGCTCCAAGATCTGGATAATAGAGAAGTTACAGGCTGAGTAGGGAAACTGGTTACTTGGAGCTCAAAGAGCTGGTCAGAAAGACATATCCTTAATGGCACATGTAAAGATGGGCAAGACTTAAAAAGTATTGAACAGGTGCTTTACAGAGTACCATAAGGTATGCAGTGGTCTGTGCATTGATGACCCATGGTAACTCCTGACTCCTCTGGGAAAGCCAGGTGCGAAGACAGAAGCAAATCTCAGATGTATCACTGACAAAGTGGTATAGGGGAGTAGGTTTACTTATTCCAGTAATTAGCATATTTTAGTTTGACACAGTTCTTGGACACTTTTTCATAATAATGGCTGAAAAATAAAAACCTCTCTGACAATCACTGTAGTGACTGTTTGTCTAATTTTATTTTATTTTATTTTATTTTATTTTATTTTATTTTATTTTATTTATTTATTTTGTTACTTATNACTAGGGTGAGACGAGATATCTTTAGTCACAGGTAGAAAACAGATGATAAATACAGAGTTACTGTTCATTTTTCATAACACCCCAAAGACTTGGCAACATACAGAGTTTTAAAACAGGAAAGTTCTTTTTTGAATACACAGTTAAAACGTATTTTGAGTGCATGGTTAAAACCTTTCAGACAACTTTAGGAACTAATAAGAATACATGGTTTCAAAATGTGTTTACATGAAGAAACACAGAGTAAATGCAATGACCTAGAGGGCTCTTAATCTGATGGCTGTTGGAAATCTGAAGAATAAAGTGCATTTGCTCAGTTTTTATGCTATTCTTCCAAAGCTCCAAGCCACTCTCCAGTGACAAAAATAGTGCCTGGTAGTTTGTATGTCACTAAGATATAGGTTTCTGGAGAGCAAGTTAATCAATTCCCCCAGGGCAAGCTATCCCCTTTCCACCCAGACTTCAGCTAATTTATCTGAACCACATCCATTCAGAACAGGATGATGGTGAGTGAAAGAAAATTTCTTCACGCTTTATCCAGAACACATCCCAATCTGTTAGAGGCTTTCTACTGACTTGGGTAGATTGCAACATTTTGAACACAGTGAAAAAGAAATTATTAGAAACAGTAGCTCATACATTCAAAGCCATTTCTCTCTTCCTAGTCCCTTCTTCAGAACACTGAAGTTTTAGGAAACCTTTGGTGAAGAATTTCAGAAATTACTCAGTATTGTAATACACATATTAATGCAACTGTACAGAAGATAAAACAAATGTAGAGAACATAGTTTTTGTCCTGTTTGTGTGGCATTCTTTCACCATTGTACAATATTTCCTGATGCCTTCAGTGTGAAAATGTTATCTGCAGTATGAACATATTTGATGGAGTAAAGTTCACACCTTATCTAGGCAGAGAACATTGGAAGGACAATCTAATAAGCATGAAGTGCAGCCTTGTCATCATTTTCCTATTCACCCTCATTCTCCCCTGCCTAACTACTGAGTAGAAGAGCATTCATGTCCTCTATTTATCAAGTTTTTAAATTCTCTGCTCTTTAGTTCTATGGCATGGGCATAAATGTCATCAGGTACAAAGCTGCATCCTCTCCCCAAATCTTATTGAAATCATGCTTGGTGCAAGTCTCAAGGTGGGCAAAATTCCATTCTTCATCTGTCATAATTTTGTTATAAATGCCATGATTTTGAATTCTTGTATAGCATTATTTCATTAGAAATGAAACATGAGCAAACTGTAGCACTTTTCTCTGACATTAGTTATTTTATATTACTGCCAGTTTCATTTTTCATGAACTGTCTTCTCTTCCTACAGCATTCTTAGCACATACCGAACAAAATTTTCTCAGTGAAACGAGGAAGTTTGCAGAAAGGCTATCAAATCCTTCACTTGGCCATGTGTAAAAAAAACATTTTCTAGGCTGCAATGCCTACTTATAGGAAGAGAAAGTTACGCAATAAGCCTGTTATCTAAGAAGCAAGTAAGAACTACAAATATTAAAGTACTCAAAGGACAGATCTAGGCCTAAATCTATGTATTGAAGACCATAAGCAACAGTTTCCTTCTCTGGCAGGGTAAACATCTCCTACTGGGTACAAAGACAGGCCCTGAAACAGGGAACTAAAGGTCCTAGACAGCATCTTTTAATTCTTTATCAGCTTATCAGCTCTAACCTTTAAACTTGAGGGGGAGGGATCGAATTGGGGTGACTGTACATGTGTGTGTGTAACAGGACAAAGGTATCTAAAGAGCAACTTAGTTGAAATATAAAAATGAAATAACTACAAAAGAGTGTTTCCAAGATGTGTGACTAACTTGTTTAAATGTGTTTTAGGCTAAGGACTTGATTTAGAGGGGAAAAAAAATAGACAGAGAGGGACATTTCAAACATGTATTTCTTTTTTGCATCTCCTGCTGTTTATTTTAAATATTACCTCAGTCAATGCGCATATCAGTTATAAATCACATTCTCTGGCACCAAATTTCTATTTGCTGTGCAGGGGATGTTAATGTGAATTATAAATTGAATTCCACTACCCAAAATGAGAACATCATTATAATGGATGAAATTTCAGATGGACTGAAATGTTTGCACTTTTTTTAATTTTTTTTTTTTTATTATTACTATTTTGTGATTCATTCTTTAGATTCTTTAAAACCAAGAAGGATTGGTGGAATAGTGAGCCAGCCTACGAATGACAGATGGCATTAATGAAAGTCTTGAGAAAAGCAGTGTCAAAGATGTAACTGGAGTAGAAGGGAAGAATTTGCTGTGGAAAATCATAGCTGTTTATTGAACATAGACACAAGAACAGAGATGTGGGAAAGAAATGGTATGTCTTCTATGTGTGGGTACACATAAACATGTGACAATGGTGAGTGAGGGAAGAGCTTTAGCATGTGAAAAAAAAAAATACAATTGCCAAATACATTGAGTGCTTGGGAAGACAACAACAATGGCAACTAAGGGAGGATATCTGAACTATTAAAAAAAATCCTAGTCTAGTTCCAGTAGCTGCCCTGCTATATGTGTGTTAAACTTACTAAATCTGCTGGCCCAAATTTTGTAAATTTACAAGGAAGAACACTCTTGCTATATATATAGTGCTCTTTTTATTCAAACATATCCTACTATGGATACCATTAAAAAGATTCTTAGCCTACATTAAGTAATATGTGGGTTAAAAAGAAAAAAACACATACAAAAGCAGTATAGAAACAATTTTATAAATTGATTTTACTGCAAGCTCACCATATTTACTCATACGTTCTTATAAATGCTAACTATATAGCATATATAGCTACATATAGCAACAATTTTTATGATTGGAGTGAATAAATACTCATAGCAATTTAACTTTTGTAATAAGTGAAATATCCACTTCAGTAATATCTATAAATGCATATCTGCAGTCCTGTCGTGAACCATTCTAATAAGAAAAATAGAATTTATTAGTAACCTAAAAGAATTCACTTTAAACATATTTGCTTCATGCTGAAATTCATATTACAGATTATTTTTTAGTCCTTCACAAACTTCATACTCTAGGACTTCTTCAGAAACTTTTTGCTTAATAGTTGCTGGAAATTTCTATGACTAATAATATATTTTCCACAATTCCTTTCATTACTCCCACCTCTCCTTTCTTGATTAAAAACAACCAACCAACCAAACAAACAAAAAAGCACTGAAACACTAAATCATTAACTTAAAGGAAACACATATCTAGGAGTAAATATCACAATTTTCTTCCACTATATTTGAGTGAAGTACTAATCATTAACAGTTTTCTGAACCTTCCAAAATATTAGCTGAAATTAAAATTAGCTGTCATCATCTTCTATATCTAAAGAATTAGATAGGATTTTCTGGTTGCACAGATCAATAGAATTAAAGATTCTGGCAGCTTGTAACTAGTACTTTAACCTCAGCTGTTTTTATTTGTAAAGATATTATTTTTAATAACAGTTTTGACTGGAGAATATATTGTATATTCCTCCTTGAAATCTTTGGGCATGCATTGTCTGATTTACATTGACAAAGACAATGAATTAAATGTTTCATAAGACATTTGAATAATATCGCTTCATGCTAAAAAAAAAAAAAACCAACTCTGCTGATTGACATGAAGAGCTACCCACATTTACACCACTATATTTGTGAGTAAATGTAAGTGTGACCTTTTATGGTCTCCATGATTTAGATTCTAATGAGACACAGACAGCAAAACACTGTTCAACCACAGTTCTTTCACAGGTTTCATACTGTTTCATACTGGAAGATAAATTGCCATTTCCTCAATGGAAAATTCTTCTACTATTAATTACATGTATTTTGATGTTGAAGAAACATACTATGACTTTGTTCTCCAGCCTCCTGCTACCTGTTATCATAGGTATATTATAATTCCAATAAACACTGTTTCTGCAGTCAACAGTTTCAGTTCTCATGCATAAATGCTCTTTGACCACATTATTTTGGTTGACAATTCTGTTACAGTGCAAGGCAAATACCCCACCTCCCGCTGAATGAAAAAGGCTTCCTTTTCAATTCCACATCATAGATACCTTCGTAAAAAATATGAAAGAAAACAAAACAAAAACCAGAATACAATATAGACAGCTATCTCGTACTCAGTGTGAGCAATCTGCCACAGAAAGATGAGTTTTCTTTTACTAAACCAAACCAAACAAAAACAATAACAAAAACAAAAAACCTACCTACAAACCAAACCAAACCAACCAAACAAAAAAACTTGTGATGCAGAGAAAAGGAAAATGGATACATACAGGAAAATAAATTATGAGGTTTCATCTTATAAACAGGAAACTTCATAAGTTTTTGGCTTTTCTTTTTCTTTTTGCTTTGACTTGTGAGTTTTTCAGATACACTTGGATCAGATTTTCAAGCCCTGAGGCAGGGGAAGGGGAGAAGGGAAGGAAAGAAGCTAGCAACTTAAAACTATTTCAGAACTTATAAGACCCCCTTTTCCAGAGTCCAATGTTTATTCTCAGAATAGTCTTCAGTTAATTTTGAGAAGTCGTAGGTGATGAGTGAGGTATAGGAACACTGTAAGGAGTATATGTATCTTTCAAAAAAGAACATGGGACAACAGTCAGGGATGCACATAGTTTAACATCTCTCACCAGAAAATCTGTGAAATAAATGAACATTTGGGAGAGAACAAGGAGTTAAGTACCAGTCAAGATGGAGTTGTCATGAACAATTTGTGTCAAAACAGCTCTACTTTTCTTCCACAGAAGAATAACAATGTTGCTGGTAAACATCTCTCAAATCATTATAAAAGTAATAGACATAGTCTGTCTTGCCTTTATTATGCTTTCTATAGTGTGTTGCATGACATTCTTATAAGAGATACTTGAGATTACCCATTTGGTAGGTAGCCAAAAGCCTAATGAGATTACTGTAAGCAGAAAAGAGCTATCAATAAATCACTAGCAAAATGTGCTGTTCCTCAAGGATCTGTCCTGGCTCTAATGATGTATAGTGTTTTCCTTAGTAAGCTGGAGAATGGAAAGTATAATTCTGTGGAGAATATGATTTTGATTTGGAAAGACACAAAATAGGGAGATGCAAATATCTTGGAGTATGGTACTGGAATTAAAATTTACCTTTATCAGCTGGAAAAATAGGCCAGAAAATAGCATGGAATTTTGTTTCGAGATAGGAAGTAGTAATTCCTATGTTTCTCAATATATCAGGGGGGTTCTCAAATATCGGGGACAGGGTGGAGTGGGGGGCTTAAACTTCTTCAGAAAAAGTTCTAGGCTTCTTGGGAACCACAACAGTATCATAGTGTTGGGTGAACACCATACTGTTACCGAGCAAGTAATGGAATACGGTGTGGAAGGAACATAGGACTGTTCTGCTCAGCACTGAGCTAACCTGAACAACAATGAAGTTTCACACTTGTCAAAGGCCGCAGATCAACAAGACTGGTCTAAGGTTTACAGAAAGGTTAAAGGTTAAAATTTTTGAGGTCATTTATCTAGAAGAAGAGATGACTTGATTGGAGAAGACAACTTGGGAGGTTTTAGAGTTACATCACTGTAACTGTATTACAAGCAACCTGCATGAATATCTGAAAGACAGAGCATATTGTGAATTCATTCAGCTTTGTGTCAAGGTAATATACTAGATTATTTGTTTTTTTCCCAAGTTTTTCTGTGATTATATGTCATGCTGATTTTGAAGAGTTTGGCTTCTTTCCAAAGAGACAAAACCAACTGTTGAAAAATACATCATTATAGATCATGAAATTCTTCATGGAAGCTTCTCCACTTTCAGGAAAGCCAAAAAATTTGAACACTACAGTGCAAAAATAATCTGGGCCATAACCAGAAAACTTTTCTCATCTTTAAAACAAAGGCAAAAAAGAAAGGCAGTAGCCATCCAGCATGGA
>VXAL01013286.1:104472-114919 GCA_013399475.1 Chauna torquata | reverse complement strand
TTGAAACAGCCATTTATCAGTGTATTTATAAAGGTGGTAATACCCAAAGTATCTATACATTGTACCACTACACAACAGGAACAACATAATATTTTTCCTCTTTCTTTTACCTGAGCAACGGGCTCATGAGTCAGAATCTTTTACTTATTTATTTCTTCCTTTGCCAAATCCTGTGGCTTCAATGGTTCAAAAAATACTGGGGATACCTTTTGTAAGTTACCTCACAGTTGTCAAGACTCTGACTCATACCAATAGTAAGAGTTCTATATGAGCCACCACAAGAGTTTATGCTGACACAAATACTCTGCAGACTAGTATCTCTTCCTGGTGAGTTGTGAAAAGTGATCATTTCCCAAGACAGCTGACCTGTATCCTCTATGCCTCTACAAACATGGAAGTCAGAAATCTTGAATCAGAGCTCTCCATCCATGTTGACAAGCAATCCCTGTGACGCTTGCAATGAATGGTATACCTTATTTTTTGTGTGTATTCTAGGACTGCTCTATGTTAAACTACTGGAGTTTCTGTATGACTTTCATGGTTAATTTCAAGTGGCATGGTTTGCTGAAGGTGCACTATCCATTACTATACATAGCATTGCAAGTAAGAAATGAAACAGTCTTTTAACCATTAGAAAATTATAGAAGATATTCCTGATTAAACTTCACAGCAGTCAATCAAAGACCTGTTACAGTATGTAAGTCAGGAGAAAAAGCATCCAAAGGTCAAGATCACAATAGATAAACAGTGGTATAGTTCCCACCAAAGTCTTTGCCCTGTTTTCCCACAGCTGTTTTCATCATGAATTTATTTATTTGTTTCTTTCTGGAGAAGCCTACTTTAATCCTTAAAGTTCACGACAAAATAAAGACAAAATAGTTGTCCAGCTTCCTGCTGTTTGTGAGCACATGTGTATTTGAATAAGATGCTGATCTGCCCAGGTTGGAGGTCCAAACAGGTGCAGGCTTCAGACAAAAGCTAAGCTCAAGATCAGGCCTATTTCTGAAAGTCTGCTCCAGGCTCTAACTACAGCTATTTCGAACCACAAGGGAACTTGTAGCACATTAAAACCCTATTAGATATATAATTATATCATTATCATTATTACTTTTTGCCAATGAACTAATCATAATTTCATTTAAAGGTGTTTATTTCAATTTTTTAGTTAGTGATTTCATTTGTGTTTTTTTTTCAACTAATTTAACCCTAAATATGTTGTAGCTATTATTGCAACCCATTCAAGTACATTTGTAAAACTACTAACTTTTGTAAATATTCAGTTTTACAAGCATTATAAAACACATGTGGATGTGAGCTCAACACAGAACAATGCTAATATCAAAGTTACACATTTAAAGCAATCTTCTACTAACCGAACATTTAAAAGCAACTTATATTTTAGGTTTGACCTATCTACTACTATTACTAGTTTGATGGTTATATTGACAAAGATATTCAAAGAGAATTTCTATTAGGTAAGTATTTATTGTATACCTATATACCTATATACCTATTTATTGTATTACCTATAATATATATTCACAGGACATAGAGATTAACATTTGGGCATTTACTTAGAAGCAAGTATTTGCAAAAATGGGTCAGGAAGCATAAAGTTCACACTTAAAAAAAAAAAACACAGAAAGAAAAGAAAAAAGAAAAGAAAAGAAAAGAAAAGAAAAGAAAAGAAAAGAAAAGAAAAGAAAAGAAAAGAAAAGAAAAGAAAAGAAAAGAAAAGAAAAGAAAAGAAAACCAAGACTAGACTGCTTGCTTTGTGAGTCCCCATCTGACAGAGCCTAAAATAACTTCAGCCATTGCTGAGGATGACAGATGAGCTGAATCCATGTTGAGAGACAGAAAATGAATGCAGACGGGGAAAGAGCAAGGAGGTTGCTGTTCTCTGGAACTTTCAAAAGATGCTGAAAACAGCAGCTTTCAAAACTGTTCACAGATAGGCATTAAAAACAATTTCCACATAATCCAAGAAACTAAAAAATAAACCCTGCTAGCTTTGATATTAAAAAAAAAAAAAAAAGTTAAAGTGACACAGGGGCAGCAGTACAGCCAAATATTGTAACACCATACCAGTCTTCTTATGGGGCAAATAGAAGATTTTTGTATTCAGTAAGGTTTCTGGTGAAATAAGGCCTGATAGGGTTAAAGGCCCATGAAAGAAGCCCCATGAAAGAACTGAATTTCTGATTTCGTTTTGCAAAGAGGTTTTGGTTTGGTTTGGTTTGGTTTGGTTTTCCTGAATGAATCTTACCTAGCAAAGGACTTCCTTCAAAAGACATCAGTGACACTTAACTAAAATAAGGAGAGAGAGAAAGAAAGAAAAAACATATTGTCCTTTGTGCTGCTTCTTATAATATATGATTAACTTGCATTACCAACAACTGTCACAATGTTTGGTTTTGCATATATAAAATACACCTGGCCAGGAATAAGGTTTTTTCCTCCTCTTGGAAAAAGGTGGATTTTCCACAGAAACAAAACCCATCAAATTGAAAAAATCAGTGTTCTGAGCAAAATGTCTCATCCTACAGCAAAATATTTACTTTTTTTTTTCCAGAATCAAGCATTTCAATATTATTCAAAATAAATTTTTAAACTGTAATTTCATTTAATTTCTAATTTTACATTTACATGTTTCTTAGTATTAGAGGACTTAAATAATCTACATTGCATGCTTTGTCTTTTCCTCTTCTACTATTTTTTCATCATCAATGACTTTAAAGATGTTTAAGAATTCAACCTTCTAAAAGTCATTTTCACAACAAACCTGATAAATTTGCTCCTAATTACTTTGACACTTAAAAATATTGTGGGTGGCTGGCTGTGAGCACAAACAGAAAAAAGAGAATGATAAACCATATTGAAAACACTTGCATCATTTTTTTTCCTGTTTCTCTCCACAAAATCCATGATTTCTGAAGTGCATACACATCTGAATAGTTTGTTGAAAACCTAAACAGCTCTTTACCTATGACGAGGCATATGTACAAACAATGCAGATATCAATGTCTTGCATTTTTGTGCATATATATTTAGAGTGTTTCATCAAGCTATCTTGCTATTCAGAATTCTTCCACTATTCTAATTATTAAAAATTCCAAATTTTAAGAAGGAAATAATAATTGTTTTCTAAGTATCTGATATCTGAACAAAGCAGCAAGCATCCCTAAGCCTAGTCTTCACTAATGATGTGTTATAAAGCAGAGAGATGACAAACACTATTTGACTGTAAGATTATCATATTAGAACTATAGAAACAATTTGTTTTTGCCTTTATTTTAGCATAATTCCAATGATTTCAGCAGAATGCACCACTTAAACTACAAGAGCATTTTGTTTCATAGGAACATCACCGAATTTGATCTGGCAATTGTTCATGAAAAGCAAAATATCGGAGAATTATTCTAGAACTCAGTTTTTTTAAGGAAGCCTATTATTTAATAACATATAACGAATAGGTTAAATGTACTTTTGTCATTAACTTCATTGCACGTGCCAGTTATAGCAGGCAATCAAACAGAGATTTGTGCTAAGCTTTCTTTAGTGTTGCTATCAATGTATCCTTGAGGTAATAAAAGCACTGATCTTGATCTGATTAAGACAGATATAAACAAAAAAATATTTAGTAATCTTACATAAATGACAGGAGAACAATTTAGCCATACACTATATAGTTGAGTTGATATCGATATTATCATATTAAACAATATTTGATCATTCTAACTGACAAAAAAGCAAATTAATTAAATTTGAAAAAATTCAGTACCCATGAGTAAGAAACTTGGAAACAAGAAATACTCAGTCGCTTTTATCAGGATAAGTTAAAAGCTATCAACAGATCTGGTACCACATATATTAAAAAGTCTGCACAGTAGTGCATCCTCTAGTGCTTTCCACTAGACACATGTATACCTCTATCTAAACAGAGGTAGACTGTCCAGTTTAAAACGAAAAACAAATTTCTTACATATATGCTTGGGAATATATATACATATATATACATATATAAATACAGTAGTCAAGTAATAGTCTAAAATTAAGTTCAAATATGGCTGAAAGCTCACCAGAATTATTTATTACTATTAAAACTATTTGGTTTGTCCTATATCCCAAGGTGGAAGATATTTAAAAGTTAATAGCAAGCACAAGAACACAACATAAGTACTAAAAGTTAATAATAATTCAATGGTGGAGATGTTGCTGTTTTACCTTAAAAGTAGCCTTTACATTTTTTTCAGTCAATGCATCATCACTTTCCTTTGCCCTCTTGTTTGTGCTCTCTTTCACACATTTATCAGCAATTCCAAGCTACGTAGGCAGGATACAATCTCTGCCTTCCACATTGTAAAAATGAAAAATTTGTTAACTTAAAGTAAAAATATGCTGCAGTTTCCTTTGTGCAACAAATATTCTAAGAAATTAAGATGGCATAGAACACCTTTTATGCTCTTGGATAAGTAAGACAACAGAGAACAAAAGGGAAACTGCTTAGAGAAGACCTATCTAGCCTGATTTGATACTAGATAAAATAGGTAAAATATTCAATATTGCATCCCTAGTGCTTATCTGATTGTTGTTCTGATGAGCCGTCACACTACAGAGGGAAGCAGGAAGTAGGTAACACTATTTTGCAGGAAAGTGAAGAATTACTTATATTCTACCTGAAAATCCCAGATACTGTTTGTCTAGATACTGAATTTACATGGTGTAGTACACTCTAAAGAAGAGTGAAGACATGCTTTAAAGAATAATATATACAAACACACACTGAGCTTACATAAAAGCAATCTTCAGAGCACCCTCTGCTCATTGATTTTGCTTATTGTAGGTGAACTGTTTTCTCTCCCTGAAGTACACCACACTTACTCTTCATTTTCACTAATATAGTAAATATTTTTTTAATTGCCAAGACAAAATTAAAAAAAAAATTATATTCTTAAGTAATTCTTAACACACTATCAGGTTATGATTATATTTCTTTAACAGAGGAGGAAAGTATTCTTTCACTAGCTAATAATAATTGAAGAAAAATAATCTAAATACTAAAACATATAACAAAGTAATGGAAAAGTAATTGATTCAAGACCATATATGCTCATCCATTGTATAACCATTGTGAACCTGAATGGACAAGTTCTCTTCTCTGTGGTCTTGCTGGGGTTTTTCTGATCTCTTGCTAACATTGTCTCTCCAGCTCCTATGAAAGTCAATTTTTGTATAAACATCATTGCATATGGACACATAGTTCCAAAACCAATTTGTACCACCTTAGGAATCAGATACATCTGGAGGTGCTGAAACGGAAGATGAAGTATTCTTTCATCCAAAGATGAGTATGATTGTTTCATGGAGGAATTTAATTTTCATCAATTTGTCCTCTTTCATGATGAGTTATAAAAGTCACAGACACTTTTCTTTGACATTGTCAGATTAAAAATTCTAAGGAAGTGTTTGGAAAACAAAGCAAAGTTTCCTTTTTCTTTCTTTCTTTCTTTCTTTCTTTCTTTCTTTCTTTCTTTCTTTCTTTCTTTCTTTCTTTCTTTCTTTCTTTCTTTCAAGTACCAAAGTAATTAGTTCAGGAGTGTGCTGAGTTTTTGCAAGTGCTGACCATTTGCAAAGGCTGCTCTGACTGATAGGTACCGTTGCAGAGGCTCTTTTCAAGTTTGAAGACCATGATCTTTTTTTTCCTTGCCACTGCGTTCTATTCTGCTCCTTGCAACAAGGACAATAGTGACACTTTCCTGCTACAACTTACACAATAAAATAAACCACGTGAAAACATCCTGCCCAGTTTGAAGCATGTGCAATTCAGATGTGAGACATAAGACAACATATAAATTTGTTTGGGGGGGTGGAACCTGGAAGGGCGGGAGTATATGCTTCCTACTTGTTTAGAGTGCTGCGCAGCACCACTCACATACGTGAGCATTGCAGTTCTCTCCAATTCAGACTGCATCTGCTTTTCACCTCAAGACATAGACAGCTACATCAAATAACAAGGAGAAAAATGTGTTGCATCAGCTGGCTCAGGCATTCAAAGAACTTTCCAAAAATAGGAATTTTTGTCTGCTGAAAACAGGTAAAAATAAATTTACTGATAGACACATATCAAGATGGTGGAATACTTGGGAAAAAAACTTAGTCCATTTCTTTTTTCCCTTTAATGTCCTTAACAATTATTCTTCCTCTGTAATTTAAAGCATGTATTCACACTAACAGAGTGATCTTGAAAGGTTACCCTTTCAAGGCTGGGAAGCTTGACTCAAGTTTGTTATAGTGTCATAGAATGGAGAAGAGCAACCTTCTCCCATATTGTCGTTTCCAAAACAGTATGCCAGTAATTCCCACAATACTTTAAATATTCTCTAGCAAAGTTATGCTATGAGAAGTTTAGCACTGAGTACTTGGTGGACTTGTTGAGACTCAGGAGGCATGCCAGTGAAAACCAGTTTAAAGCCATTTCTCTTTTTAAAGACCTCTATGATCTCTAAGGACTTTCATCCAGTTTATGTACCTAAGAAGACCGATTAAATTGAAACTGTACAAAAAAGCTAGAGGCTTTATAATCCATCAGTACTTCTGAATATGTGTTTTGCTTCACCATATGAACTTATATTCACAGAAGATTCAACAAGCAATGCCTGAAAAAAAAACAAGGAAATGTTTTTTACAGGTATAGAAGTTCTTACTGGAGTTAAAAGAATTGCAAGTTTCAGCATGTATAAAAATCAGGAAAACGTTAATTTTTTTTTCTTGGCCCCAATGTTAAACACAACATTCAAAAAGAAATAGTAAGAATGTATCCCTGTCATGTCTTAAACCTGTGAAGTTTTAATGCCCTAAAATGAGAGTGTGATCCAAAATTACATGATCCCAAAGTAAACCTTTTTTTGATGTAAGCATTAATGCATTTTTAAAAGTTGGTGGGAGGTTGCTAGGAATTTAAAGGATTTTATATGCAAGTAGTATGCCTTCATACTTTGGATTATTCATAAAATATACAACTTGATATTTCTAAGCCAATACAGGAAGATTTAACAATACAGTTACAGTTAAATAATTAACTTTACATGATACAATTATATAGTAATTAAGATTTTCAACACAGTACAGGGTTGTATTATTGTCCTGGTTTTGGGTGGGATAGAGTTAATTTTCTTCATAGTGGCTGGTATGGTGCTGTTTTGGATTTAGGATGAGAATTATGCTGATAACACACTGATGTTTTAGTGGTTGCAGAGCAGTGCTCACACAGAGCCAAGAACTTTTCTGCTTCTCTTGCTGCCCTGCCAACGGGGAGGCTGGGGGTGCACAAGGAGCTGGGAGGGGACACAGCCAGGACAGGTGACCCGTACTGGCCAAAGAGATGTCTCATGCCATGAGGCATCATGCGGAACAGTAAAACTGGGGGAGTTGGCCAGGGGGCTGCTACTGCTCGGTGACTTGCTGGGCATCAGTCAGGTGGTGAGCAATTGCGTTGTGCATCACCTGTTTTGTATATTCTATTATTAATATTTATTATTATTAACATTATTATTATTAATAATACTTCCCTTTCCTTTTCTGTCCTATTAAATTGTCTTTATCTCAATCCATGAGTTTTACCTTTCTCCAATTCTCGACTCCATCTCTCTGAGAGGGGAGGGAGTGAACGGCTGTGTGGTGCTTAGCTACCTGTCGGGTTAAACCACAACAGTTATACACTGTGTGCACTGCCACGCACATCTAAACTGGTGTCCAGTGTGTCCAATGCCTCATTCAAATAGGTGTTTTTGTCTGAGCTGAAACTGGTTTTGTAAACTCAACAGAAGAATATTTGACTAGCTCCTCAGTCATGCTTATTTTACAGCATCGAGCACAACGAGATAAAGCAACATTTCTTTTTATAGGCCCTTGTGTTCTTAAGAATGGATCTCTTTTGTTTGACAACGTCATTCTTAAAATCAGGCAATGATCAAAGTAAAAATGAAAATGACTGTACCTTATCAAAAAGAAAACATTTTTTATATTTATATATTTAGGGACAGATGCACAGAGACTGAGAAAAACTTTAGTTCCATCATTGGGGATATATGAGGAGGTCAGCAACCACATTGTGAAGTTTTACAACATATTGCTGTTGATATTGAGATTTACAGAAGGCTTTCAGAATCCTTCACCAAAGGTTGTAAAGAAATCTAAGCAGCCATGTCATAAGAGGTAAGGTCAGTGCATGGATAAGTACTTGGTCAAATTGGGACACAGAGGGTTTAAATAAATTGATAGTTTCAGCTATAGATAGAGGTCTTCAGAAGAGAAGTACAGAGACTTGTGACAGAACCTGTAAGAATGAAAATCTCAGTATCTTTGCTGAAATAAGACCTGAATATCCTCAATGTATTTGTTACCTGCAGTGAGGAAGTTTGTTGTTCTAAGTTAGCCAGCAGGCTGAATTATGACTGTGAAGAACTGCAGCCTTACAGGACTGAGTGACTGAGCAGTAAAATGGCAGAAGTAATTTCATGTAGACAGACAAAGTGATGCAAGTAGAACAAAGCACTCTTATATTTCATATATGAAGTTCTGAACTGATCATTAACATTCAAATCAGGTCAAAACATAGTTCCACATAAACATTATCTCGTTGTGTAGCAGCCATAAAAAAGTGAACAAACTATTAGGAATTATTAAGAAAAATATAGTGAGCAAAACTGGAAACATCATAATATCACTGTACTGGGTCTGGCCGGGATGGAGTTAACTTCCCCACAGCAGCCCATACAGCTCTGTGCTCTGCACCTGTAGCTAGAACAGCACTGATACCACACCAGTGTTTTGTGTATTGCTGAGCCGTGCTGGCACAGCACCCAGACCCTCCAAACCCCCCAAACCCAGTGGGCTGGGGGTGAGCAGCAGTTGGGAGGGGACATCACCAGGGCAGCTGACCTGAACCGACCAAAGGGATATTCCATACCATATGATGTCACACTCAGCAATAAAAGCTGGGAAAAGGGAAGGAGAAGGGGGGGCTCTCATTATGAAGATGTCTGTCCTCCCAAACAACTGCTACGCTTATTGAGGCCCTGCTTTCCAGGACATGGCCGAACACCACTCGTTGATGGGAAGTAGAGAATTCTTTCTCTCTTTGCTTCCGCGTGGCCTTTGCTTGTATTATTTCTTTTCCCTTTAATTGAATTATCCTTATCTCAACCCTTGAGCCCTTGTCCATCATATTTTCTCCCCCTGTTCCTCTGAGGAGGGGGAGTGAGCGAGCGGTTATGGTGGAGTTCTGCTGTTTAGCTGGGTAAAACCACCACAATCACTGCAAATCCATGATTCATCGGCATCTATTGATAATACTGGTCACCCTTACCTCAAAAAGAAACTGGTAGAATCTGAAAAGGTTCAGCTGAAAGAAACAGGGATGATCCAAGAAGTTAAATAGTGTTTGAGGAAAAATTGTGTAAGTTATGTCTCTTCAGACTAGGAAAGAGACAACTTAGGAGAGATATGATTGAGGTCTACAAAATCATTAGTGTCACAGAGTTGACAGTAGTGAGTGAATGACTGATGCCTAACCCAATAAGTAAAGGACATCAACACTAGTCTAAGTGAGGTTCAAAAGACAGAAAGAGGCAAGTTTCAAGCAATGGGAAGTAACAAACCTATGAAACTCTTTGTCAAATAATGGTTTAGATGGAGTTTACAGGGGTTGAAAGGAGAGAGGTAAATTGGGGGTTACTTAACTGTCCTGGTTTCAGCTGGGATAGAGTTAATTTTCTTCATAGTGGCTGGTATGTGCCCTGTTTTGGATTTAGGAGGAAAATAATGCTGATAAGACACTGACGTTTCAGTTGTTGCAAAGCAGTGCCTACACAAAGCCAAGGACTTTTCAGCTTCTCATATCACCCTGCCAGTGGGGAGGCTGGGGGTGCACAAGGAGCTGGGAGAGGACACAGCCAGGACAGCTGACCCAGACTGGCCAAAGGGATGTCCCACACCATGTGACATCGCCCAGGACAATAAAACTGGGAGGGCTGGCGGGGGGCGGGTAGCACTGCTTGGAGACCGGCTGGGTATCGGTCAGTGGGGGGTGAGCAGTTGCATTGTACATCACTTGCTTTGTATATTCTTTTATTATTACTATTATTATCACTATCCTTATTATTTTCCCTTTCTTTTCTGTCCTATTAAACTGTCTTTATCTCAACCCACGAACTTTTACCCTTTTTTTATGGTTCTCTCCCCCATCCCACTAGGTGTAGGGTGAGAGTGAGCGAATGGCTGTGTGGTGCTGTGGTGCCTGCTGCCTGAGACTACTGAAGGAGAATGTCAGGTGTACACTTTATGTTCTTACTCTCTCTAGGCATCCAATTACCCTTTCTAGGCATCCCCATAAAAAAAGGGGGGGGGGGGGGGGGGAGGGAGGGGGAAGTGAGGGTAGCTAAAATGA
>VXAL01013286.1:79146-94905 GCA_013399475.1 Chauna torquata | reverse complement strand
TGTGAAGAATGATCCACCATTTCAGTTTTCTTCACAGATGTGGAATAAAAAGGTACTTTTTAGCCCTTTCTCTGAGCTTTACAATGCAACTTGTTTAGGATTCTCTGTATTAACTAACAACTTCCTTCCTTGAAAAAAGTTAGTGTCTACAGAAAAATAGAAATAATTTGCTTATTAAAAATAAATTATGTTTTTGTCTATTTTTCCTCAGAAAGCCCTGTTATTTTTGGCTGAATATCACGTACAAAAGTATTCCAATTAAAAAAATACCCTGCTACGCCTTATGAGGGTTACAGTTTGATTAGCTTTGCTCTAACACTTCTCTTCAGGCCACATTCTCTGTCTTTATTCTATTTTCCAAGGGGTACTCTCATATTTTCTCCTGGAAAAAAGGTTATGGTGAATCATGAGAATAGTACATTATGGGAAGCATTGTCCAAGCAGAGAAGCTAGCCCAAGAAAATCAAGTACAAAAAGGCAATTGAATTACAATTTGCATGGAAGCCTATGTAATTCAAAATGCATTTATTCTGACATACTATTTTATTTTGAAGTCATTTCTTCTTCCCAATACCAACAAAAAGATGTTTTCTGAAGAGAACAATTATTACTCCTTTAAGTTTTTCATTGTATTAAAAACAAAATTTTCTGTTGAAATTCTATTCCCACATTTGATGGGAATTTTTTTACTGATGTAATAAGGGATGCACTGAAGTTGGCTAGCAAAATGAAGAAAATAAATCTATACAGAATTAAGATTTAGCTGAATGTGTGAGAAAGAGATCACATAACAAAAAAAAGAAAATTCTCATACCACTAACAAACCAAAAAAAAAAAGGATTTGGGGATGTGATATGCAAATAATATAATCAATCAATTAATCAATGTTTGAAGCATTTTATGCAGTTCCTGAAAACCAAGTAATTTAAACAACATAATACATTTACTGTTGCTAGACCAGATGACAGAAGATGCAACTTTGATTTAGCATAATAAGCACTGAAGTGATAGGTTGTAGTGACAAATACTTCATACAGCTATTATATTAACAATAGATGACTATAGACTGCCATAATGTTCTGCAGTTAAATAGAAGATGCAAATTGTTTTGTAAAACACAAATGGGGATTTGGCAAATGTGATCTGTGGGAAAGGCAGATCCGAAAAAGTTACTTTATGAATTTTGGAGTTCATAGTCAGATTGGTATCAGACCAGTTACTTCAGTCTGATGACTGGGAAAAAAAAAAAATGGTGCCCCTACCCCTGCTTTGGTGAATGGTTCAGCACAATGCAAAATAAAATTATAAGAAGCTGAGAAGAGTGCACCCCTGATCTCTCACATTGGAAATACAGCTGGGCAATTACATCTTTCCCACTAAAGAAAGAAATCAGAAACACATCTCCCCAAAGCTTCAGGAAGAAGGCTCAACTGTTGAGTGACACAACAGCCCTCTTTCTAATCTATGTAGAATTTCTTTTTTTTTTTTACAAAACACATACAAATATATATACATTGTTCATACATATGTAGATGCTTTGCTCAAAATTTTTTTTGTCAGAACAAAAAATTTCCATTTTCTGNAAATTGAACAGGTTTTCTGGAAAAAAAAAAGGTTTAGAAACATGTTAATCCTGAATAAATCAGATATTGAATATTTTTGAAAATTTTTCATACTCAGATCATTCAGAAGGTACACGTATGCTGGCAAAATTTACATTTTTTCACAAAACAATGTTATTTTCCAATATCTGACTGGAAAAATTTCAACCAGCTACATATCTAATTTACATACTGGTATTAACATATATTCATTCCTTGTTAATCCACAACTTGATTCCGTCACTGTCAGGTAAACTGGCCAAATTTGACAAGTCTGGTTGCTGGTCAAATACTTTTGAGTTGCTTTCTTACATTTTTTTCTTTTTTTTTTTTTAATAGCATAAGTGAATTTCTACCTCTAGGTAGAAAGACAATGATTATCTACTTTTAATTATCCAAAATTTAAAAATTAATGTAGAATTAAACATAAATACCTGCTTTGATTTATTTTTCATATTTTATAATGCACATAAGAAATATCTTTAAGGAAAAAAAAAGCTACTTAATGCCATGTTATGAATTTAGCAGCTGTCTGTTGAAATTGTAAACTTCTTCATTTCAAAATACTATTTTTTGGGATCATTAAGAGTGAAAGATGCATGATTCTGCTGTAAAATTCACCTTCTGTGAAGAATAGATGCACACAGACCAAAAATCACTGTCTGGTGTCTGTTTTCCTTATGTTTTCTTTACAGTTCTATATCTGTTATTCCTTAACAACTATTTTAAACAAAGGTTTGATTTTTTTCCCCAATCATTTCACTTGATATTTGTAGAAGAACAGAGAGAGGATATAAATTTCCCTTTAGATCTGAGATATACCAGATTTTTTTTTGTTTGTTTAATTGAGTAGTTTTGCTGCCGAAAGAGTGGCTTTTTATGATGTGGCCCACAGTGCAACTGGATAATTTTTCTTTTTACACCTTTCAAATGATTCTCTATTCCTGCTCATTGGTAGCGCTTTCCTATAGGTCTCTAGTATTCATTTCAAATTACAGTTTGCACTGAGCCTTTTTTTAAAAATGTACATGTTATAAGTACGTAAAGAATTATAAGTACATAAAGAATTACAACGTGCTGAAAGCACAGTGCTTCACAGTGATAATTTCCTAAAAGTGATTCATAATATGTAAAGTCATGACAAAGGTTAAGATGAGTTACACCTCTGGCTTTCTGTTCTCATAGCCTAGCTAGAACATCACTGGTCGTTTAAGTTCATAAGTACCTCAAAGTGTATTGCATATTTAATACAATTTGACTGGGGCCAAATGTCTGCTCTTGTAAATTTTAACCTTAGAAATCACTTTATGTGATTTCCAAATACTTTTTAAACATTTGGATATTTTTCCCACAGATTCAGAGAAGTTAGAATACTAATAAAAAAGTTCATTGAGGAAAATGGAAAATGTATACTTTCACTTATAATGCTGAATGTCCAAGGGGAAAAAATAAAAAGAACTGTTATGAAAAAAGAATACACAGTTTTCTCTTCTAAAAACATATATTTTAAATGAAATAAATGCAATGACAGAAGAAACAGACTAGACTAATGAGAGTTAAAATTTTTAAATAGTGATTTTTTATGGCAAAAATAACTAAGGAAAAAATATTTTTGTATTTTCTGTTGCAAGATAGATTCCAGACATTGTCATATTAAGTTTCCCAGGGGGAAAAAAAAAAAAAAAGTGCAGTTATGACAATGAGTTTACTTTGCCAGAAAGTGCTATATGAAAAATCTAATTTAATATTCAATAACCTCATCCAGTTTCTTCATCAAACCTACAAAAATTGCTCCAAGTAATGCATTTTTTAAAAGGCTTCAATATGCACTTGTAATACAGTTAAATGCAAATAATATTTAGGAACAAAGAATTTACAAACCACTTAGGAGATAAAAGTTGTGAGTCTCAAATGAAATAATCCTGAAAAGGATTTGGAGACCAAGCTGAATGCAAACTCTGAATGCTGCTATAAGTGACTTATAATAAAGAGCATTCCTTTTACTAGTGGTAGTAAAGAATAACTCAATCTTTGGAAGAATATGAATGAGAATACCAAATAGAAATAAGGATTAATTCTTCATATGCTGTAAGATACATCACTGCCAGAATCATTTTCTGGTTCAATAGTCACATAAAAAAAGAGTAAATCAAGGTTTCATCCCACCTATCTGAAACTTTTAAAAGCATATTATAATTGACTTCTACTAGAAATGGGCATGTAGCTTATTCCTTCTCAATGTATTCCTTCAATATTGTTTTTTAAAAATATTTTGAGGTTTGAAAATTAGAGTGGATATTCTCACACTAATTTTGAGGCATAAATTAAATGCCTGAATCAGGAGTTTTAATAAACAAAAGCTTTACTTAGAAACAAGAAGGTAATCATATTCTGCAACTCAGACGAGATAAAATTCAAAATGGCATGACAAAGAAAGAAGTACACATCATCATTCCAGTGTATTGCAGCACAACTGCAGCTGCACATCAGCCTACACAGATCTGCAGATGCCACCAAACCCCTTGTTGCTTAAGGTGGTATTCTTACACCTGCCTCCCACTCGCTGTGCTGCTGCAACAATAGCCTTTCTCCAAGGCATGCTGGTCACTAGGCGCTCCTCTCCCACCCACAAGCTACCATCAGCACCACTCCTTGTCATAATCAGCAGAATTTGGCTCTCTGGTTCAGAACAACTTTCCAGGAAAGCCTCTTTTCCTTATGGGAGTGAGCAACTCACCCCAGACCACAGTGCTCCACCTTTTTACTTAGCCTCTGTCAAGGAAATAGTAAAGGTTGTTGACTGGTGGGATAGAGGACCTATAAATGTTTGTATACCCTATGTATATTTCTGCTACAGAGGTGGTGGTGGGTAGCAGGGAAGGAGGTCAGAATAACCAAGATCTTGTGGGGAAGAATGGGTTTGATGGTGGAGGAATGGCAAACAAAGCACTACACAGGGCAGAAGGCATTTTGTGACACTGCCTGTCTGTTTAAATTACAGAGATAAAGAAAGGAGATCACAGAGAAGAAATAGAAGGCACAGAGACCTGTAAGCAACTTAAGAGTTTCAACTGAGGGAACTGTTACTAAACAGAGAAGAATGGCTATCATCTGTGTCTGCATCCTCATAGCTGCAAGGACAGCCTGGTAAACAGGAGTGGAAGGACCAGTTCTGCTCTGATACCACGTTTTGAAATTGCACACTAGTGCCCTTCCACAGGTAATTGAAGGCATTGAAGGAAATCACACACCAAGACTGTCCCTTGAGGAACAGTGATATGATTCTTGACACACAACTGAATCCAAATTTCAGTGAGATCCTGAAGAGACCAACTGAAGCAAGCATGACACTTCTGGCTGTGGCAAAAGTAATGTTTATAACAGGGAAATGGCATCTTTCACAAGGCATTCTACCCACCTGCAAACTGACACCCACGGGCAGGAAGAGAATGCTCCTCTGGATTGCTCACGAAGGGCAGACATACTCAAAGAGTATTGTTAGTTGGTGTTCTGTGTCTATGGTGATTCACAGAAGGGAACAACAGCTGCTACTGCTGATGCACTCACAGAGGACTCTGAAAGAATTCAGATTCCACCAAATGCCCAGTTAGGGGGGCTGCAATAGGCAAAGAGGACTAGAGGCCTAATAAATATCGCTGACACTAATCATGAGTCAATGGCCTTGCTATCGTTTCTCTGTCTACTACCATTGTCCTGCTGTTGTGGACTTAAAGACAAAAAACCAGGTACCCACTGTCTAGTGACAGTCAGAGATAGCAAACCTCAGGAGAACAATTGCAATTCTCCCGTCTCCAAAAGAAAGGGTTCACTGAAGTAGTGTCCAGGGTGATGGGCTTTCTTGCATCTGAGGTTAAGCAGCAGCTCCCATGGGATGCCACATTCATCATGCAATGTCATCCCATCAGAAACATACTGTTTCCATCAAAGTGCTGAACCTCTGAAGTCTGAAGGTTCTAGTAGATTCAGAAATCTGGGGAAATGGACTGGACTTCACATTGCCTGAGAAATGTCACAGCATGGACATGAGCAGAACCAGCAGGAATCCCAGAAGCCTGAGCATCCTGAAATGGAGTGAGGGAGAGCAAATGTGAGAGGCATGGTGGCAGTCTCTGGTAAGCAACCAGTGTCACAGTCTGAACCTGTGTGGAGCTGAACCCCATTTTTATATCAGCTGCAGCCACGATCACATGCCCTGCAGAGCACAGATGAGAGAGGAACCCAGTGTGTGTCTGCAGTACCAGAAGTATGTAGCTAAGAGGATGAAAAAGCTTGTAGGATGTCTTCTGTGCTAAGGCTGGGGCCAATGGCTTGCAGCTGGGACACAGTCAGTTTATTCTGGGCAATAACAACTATAGTAGCACAGACTAAACAGAGTTTAGTAGCCCTCAGCATCAAAAAATGATCCCAGATGCATTTACATTGTTCTTATAGAAGTCACCTACTTTCCCTCATTACAATTACTAAGCTAGTGCTCTTGTATTAGGTTTTATTATGGAAATCAAGTACCTTCACATAAAATGCATAAAGATTCAAGTTAGGTGATTACAAGATTCTTTCTGTCATAATATTCAATTTTTTCCATTTTAGACACTGGCAAATATAGGCAATTTTTAATCAGAAATGCAAATACAAAGTTTGCAGCCATAACTGACTGAAGAGTTGTTTCAGCTTCCAATACCTGTTTATCACTGTGCAATGCAAATGACATTACACACACTAAGTTCAGTACTCGACCCAGTCTAGCCAAATTTGAATATGTTTTCCCCTTAATCTTTTGCAATGCATGAACACAGGTTGACTTGAATTTTAATCTGTGATTTTGGAACTTGTTCATGCTGCTAAGAAACATGCAAATAACTGCCAGTTTCTTGCTGAAATACTTTATCAGCAGCAATAAATAAAGTAATGCTTCAAGCTTTATTTGAAGTTATTATCTAAATGCATATGATATACATTCACCTTCCTTTTTTCCTGATTTATTCTGGCATAAATTCTATATTAAATATAAAGCTTTCTTTAGGGCTTGAAGTCCAGCAGTTAATAGGAATGTCTCTCTTGACTTAATTAATACCTAATTAGGCAAAAAAGGAATTGTAGAGGTCACGTTCTCCATTGTATGCCCATGTAAATTCAAGTGGTTCACTATTTCCACAGCAGAATTAAGAATATGCAACATCATTTCCATGGAAAGGAAGCCAAGATCATGCATTGCTCACCATCCTATCACACATAATAGAAGCCCATCTCGGCATCAGAATAACATGCAGCTATAACAGCCTGTGTGCCTATATGTGGATACATGTACATATACATACACATATCACTTTAAAGATCTGTCAAATCCATAAATTTAATTCAGAGTTTTCCATTACACTCTTTGTGAAGAAATTTAAACCTGTAACCCTAGTCACTTTTTAGCTCAATTTATTTGAATGAGAGGTCCCAAACTCCAAATAAATAAAGGCCCCGAACAAATAAATATATTTATTAAAACCTTATTTATAAGGGAGAGAAAGACATTGATATGGATAGAGTAAGAAAATGGAAGTTTTCTTCAACATTAGCAAAGTAATAAGAATCTTTTAAAAATATTTTTTGTTTTGATTAAAAATATTAGTTCTTCAGGCTGTTCTTTCCTAGCCCACGACATGCTTTCCCTTTCAGTCACAGAGGTATTTCTCATTTGGTATACCTATCAACTGAGAAAGTATTCCTACAGAAAATTCTTATGAGCCTAGGGATCAACAAGTGCTTGAGAACAGGTAAACTTGAATAAGCACAGGTCATTAATTTAAATGAAAGCATTTGTTTGATGTTTCTATGCTAACTCTCAGTACAGCAGGACAGTTATGTGACTCCTGCTTCCAATCAACAAAATAAAACAGAATATTTGAATCCAGAGAAAGAAAAACTGAGGTCCTTGGAATTTGGTATTATGTTCAGATGTACTTATTCTCCCGTCATAACACTGGAGTGTATAATAACTCATACCCTCTAAGTACTGAAAAAGGGGGGAACTTCTGATGCTGATTCACGAATGTACTACATAACCACATACTTCTTTTCTCTACTATTTGGAGGTCTCTTGTTTAAGTTTGCTGTTCTGTTTAATCTCTGCTTCAATTTTTTCCATGTTTGGAAAAATCACTTCTTTTATACAACATGCCTTTATGTTCCTTCATCATTTTAAAATCTGCTGTGGGATTAGAAAAATAGTTCAATACATGATGATGAATTCGTCATTAGTTTTGCCTAACAATTTCCTCTCATTTTAATGTAAAGTAGATTATCTCTGACTTATGAAAGTCAAAAGCAAATAAGGAACTCATTGTTTAAATCCTGGAGGTAGTACAGAAGCCAAAGACCAAATTACCCTGAAACTCTTATTAAGCAATTGGGTAAGACCTTCTCACTTATACAATTTTCTTTCAGCGTAGTTTTTTCTTTCTAATTTTCTATTGGGTTTACGTGGTAAAGGTTTGGTAGCAGGGGCACCACAGGGGTGGCTTCTATGAGAAGATTCCAGAAGCTGCCCCATGTCAGATTAGAGCCAGCTCCAGCCAGCTCCAAAAGGGACCCGCTGCTGGCCAGAGCTGAGCCAGTGAGCGATGTTGTTTGTGCCTCTGTGAGCGCAGGTTTACGAAAGGGAAAAAACTGCTGTGCAACAGCAGCTGGGAGAGAAAGGAATGAGAAACAGCCCTGTAGACACCAAGGTCAGTGAAGAAGGAGGGGGAGAAAGTGCTCCAGGCACTGCAGAAGTTCCCCTGCAGACCATGATGAGGACCATGGTGGAGCAGGCTGCAAGCCCTGGTGTGCCACGGTGGAGCAGATTTCCACGCTGCAGCCCATGGAGAGCCCCCGCAGGAGCAGGCTCCGGGCTGGAGCTGCAGCCCATGGAGAGGAGCCCACGCAGGAGCAGGTGATCCGGTGGGAGCTGCCACCTGTGGGGGACCCGTGCTGGAGCAGTTTGCTCCTGAAGGATGGACCCCGTGGTACGGACCCATATTGGAGCAGCTCTTGAAGAGCTGCAGCCTGTGGGAAGCCCACTCAGGATCCATTCGGGAAGGACGGCATCCCGTGGGAGGGACCCCATGCTGGAGCAGGGGCAGAGAGCGACCATGAAGGAGCGGCAGAGACGAAGCGATATGGACTGACCGCCGCCCCCATTCCCCATTCCCCTGCGCTGCTCGGGTGGAGGAGGTAGAAGAGGGTCGATGGGGGGGAAGGTGTTTTTAGTTTGCTTTTAGTTTCTCACTGCTCTAGTCTGCTAGTGGTAGTAATAAATTATATTAATCTCCCTATGCTGAGTCTGTTTTGCCAGTGACGGTAATTAGTGAGCAACCTCCTTGTCCTCGTCTCAACCCTTAAGCCCTTGTCCATCGTATTTCCTCCCTCTGTTCCTTTGAGGAGGGGGAGTGAGAGAGCGGTTGTGGTGGAGCTCCGCTGCTCAGCTGGGTAAAACCACCACAAATTTGAACTAACTATTTTAGTTAATTTAAAACTACTTGTTTTTATTCTCATGTTCTCATCTTTAGAAGCTGTTCATTTGCTTTTATTTGTTTGTTTTTGCTTTTAATTAAACTGTTACGATAAGAAATCACATGAAACCTATATAAAGTTTAATCAAAGTATGAGCCATGTAATAAACTCATTTCAAAGGTTACAGAAAAATGACATTAAGATACTTTATTTCCTTTCATAATCTCTTCAGTATCAAACCTAATTTTGATTAATTCCATTTTCAAAGAACAAAAGGTCATTAAAAGAACCCTGTTAATTTTCATTGATCTTGGACCATTTACCCAGATACTTTTTAGAAGACAGACATTTTCAAAACAAACAAGATTACCTAGTTTATTTTGCAGTGTTTCTTTCTTCAAAATCAGAACAAATTTCTCTTCAAAAAATTGAATTTATGGACTAGTAGGTGTAATATTGACAGTTGGTTAGGAGCAAAATGATAGTTTCTGTATGCACACATTGTCAAAGTTAAGGTTTTATATTAAATCCTGCTTTTAAAATATTAGTGACCACTTAGTATGTTAAACTGTTTTTGTAAATGGCTAAGTGCTAATTAGTGTGGTCTACAAAATGCGGATTCTTAACAGTGCCAAAGAAAAGTCCTGACTGGATATAGCAAAGGATTAAAGAATAAAGATTTGAGGACTATTATATGTAAAACATGGCATGTACGAATACTAAACTTGAATGACCTCTGCCAAACTTGAATGACCTCTACAAACATTTTGAGAAAGATTTTGAGAAATAAACTTAAGAAATAAATACAAAACAACTGACATTTTAGCATTTTTGAAGTAATGCCCAGTTTCTTACCTTTAAGTGTTGTGGCAAGTCCTGCAGTAGAGCAAACGAGTCATCCCTCTTAACTCCTTATCAAGTAGTAAGAATTTCTGAGGTCAGCATGGTGACCAGCATAGACATTAAGTTTGGCATTAAGGATTTTTGGTGTCTAGTCTGCTTCATAATCAAGATGTGGTCTCACAAGTGTTAATTAGAAGTGAATAATCACTTCATTCTTTTTCTATCCAGTTGGCACCCTGATCATACTGTTGCATGAGCTTAGTCCATCCCAGCCTTAGGACTTCACCTTTGTTTTGTTAAGCTTCATGATGTTCCTGTTAGCCCATTTCTCCAGCCTCTCAAAGTCCCTCTGAACAGAAGTCCTGCCCTCAGTGTGTCATCATCCACAGACTTGCTGAGGGCACATTCTGTCGCATCATCCAGGTCCTTAATACAGCCATTAAACAGTACTGCCTCCTATATTAAAATCTGAGGGATACCACTCGTCACACACTGCTAGCTGGACTTTCCAACTTGATGGTCCAGTCACTTTTCCACCTACCTTACTGTCCACTTACCCAGTATTTCTAATTTGGCTATAAGAGTACTGTGGGAGGCCTTCCTGAACGTCTTGCTAAAGTCAAGAAATATAACATCATCTGCTCTCTTCTTGTCCACCAAGGTAGTCATTTCATTAAAAAGGCAACTGGGTTGGGCAGACAATTTGCCTTTGATAAATCCAGCTGTTTGTTCTCAATCACTTTCTCATCCTTCATGTGCCTGTCATCAACTCTACCTGACATTTTCCAAGAAAATATTTCTGTTTACCAAGTATGATGGAACCAATAGTTTCCTTTTTGCTTTAGGGAAAAGTTAAGCATAGGATTTACTATGTTAGCACTATACTGTTACACATTCTATAACCTGTTTTGGCCCTTCTTCTTGTATGTTGTCACACAGTAGGAAACTAGGCCTCCAGGAAAAGTGTTTTGTTCATGACTTTACAAGAGCCAGGCTTTCTGCTCTAGGGCTTTGCTCTTAATGGATTTATTTTGCATTACTGTGCTCTGAATTATTTATAATGTCTGTTAATAATTGTCAAAATAATTGCGTCCCAAGTAGCTATGGGACATAGTGAGTATACTATTAAATGTGAGATAATGATGCAACTGGGTGGTCTAATTGTAACCTCAAATGTACATTTACCTAACTAGTAGAAAGCTAACACCAGGACTTTGCCCTCATGGCAGTCTGCTCCCACACACGGCACTGCTAGCTGCAACTTCAGAGTGTTCTAGGGAAGTGTCAGAGCAGCTACATCTGTTACAACTATTTCTACAAATGTCAACTTTTGGTTATCAAAATAAGAAGAAATAATGGAAATGTATCTTTACATCAACAGTAACTAATAACTGTCAAAATGGCTGCATTTTGTGAATGCAAGAGGAAGGAATGAAATGAAATACTCATGAAATTGTGAAAATACCTAGTACAGAAGGTTTCTGGCAGAACGATTCTTTCTTTTTAAATTTCTTCTTCTCCCTTATTTCCTTTCATCTTTAGAATTTGTGTTAATACATTGATGAGAAGATTAATTGTACTACCTGAAAAAGTCAGATAGTTTTGGGGTTTTTTTGGCAGTAAAAGCAGATCTTTTAAGAATTTGTGGTCTATTGAATAAAACTAAACCTGCTAATCTCTTCCATATCCTGTTTTATCACCTCATCTATCAGTTGCATCGTCTACCCGCCAGTTATTTCCATTCTTGTTACTGGATCTTCCCTTTCCAAATAAAAGCTGAGGTCATGATATATGGCTTCCCCAATTTTTCTCCAATAATCACAAAGCTCTGAATTGATTTCCTCCTGCTGGTCTTTTCCTCTGTCACACACTAGGATATTTTCACCCACAGCTATAAGAAAGTGGAGAAAAACTTTTTGGAGTTTACAAATAGTTGTAGCAAGTCTGACAGCAGCAAGTAGTGATGTAAGGAGCAGTTAAAGATGCACTCTCTAGGAAAGGGTTGGGGTTTTTTGATGATTTCTGTTGGAAAGTTAGAAAAGAAGAATTGTGTTCCTTATTTACAAGGGGTTTGTTCTCAAAAATAATAAAAAGACCTGGAATAGAAAAAAAAAAAGTGCCAAAGCAGAGTCAAAAAGATGAAAGAGTAAACAACTAATCTCAGTCCTCTAAAAAGAAAGTCTTTTGTGAGACACCCTAAACTATCAAAGAAGTTAGAAGCTGAGGTATCTATTAATATGGTCAGGTTAAAGACAGGTGGGACAAGAAAGAACAAATCGTTCCATATTTAGAAGTGTGATTTCTTCCATGCTGTGCTTTTCCCAACAGATGATACTTCCATTTTGGCAATTTACATTTGCCTTATTGTAATATAGTAGACATTAGGAAAGCACCTATTGTCTTGGTTAATATCCTTACTGACACTGTTATTTGTCCATTTAAAAACAAATAAATAAACAAGACCCTCTGCAAACTCTAGTATGATCACACTTTAAAACATACAAAGTAAGGTTAGAGAAAGAAAAAGAGATTCATTTCTCTTTTCACAAGGTAGGAAACAAGAAATAATTTTCAAAGATGTCTCAGGGCTCTGAGCCATAATATTTAAGTGCAGCATGAAGTAAAATTCATTGAGTACTTTAAATGATAAATGACAATTTCTTAAAGTAATTCAGCGCATTGCTAACTTCTCCAGGTTATATATTGTTTCCTTTTGAAACTGTTAGAAGAAAATCAAAGCAAAATGTTGATTTTTATTTTTTTTTAGGTTGGTCTCTATTTCTCCAGAATGTTAGAAGACTTATTTTACCTTAAGTAAATCTAAGCTTCAGAAAGAAATTATTTGAAGAATTAAAGAGAAAACAGAAAAAGTGAATTAATAAGGTATATCAATTAAAATAAATGTATTTTAAAAGAAAACATACTGTAACCGGTACAGTTGAAAAGCAATTGAAATACAATGATATGTTGAAGATTTAAAAAAAAAAACTCAAAGACAAAAGACTGTATCAGATTACAATAAGTTTTCTGTGTAGCAAATAAGAAAAAAAAAAAGATACAGAAAATGAGATCTAAGGTTGTCCTCTGCCTGTATGAGGTTGTACAGAAGTCTTACTCCTTAAAGGAAAAACACTACTTTTGTATTCAGAATATAATCCTGAGTTGAGATGAAATTTAGTATCTTCAAAAGAAAAAAAAATTATTAAGGATGGAATCTGTTGATTTAATTACATACTTATACACAGAGAATGCTTTTACCACCTCATTGTTACCTGAAAAGAAAAAACAAGGTTGCTGATAGATCCCTGACTTTTCTTCAGAGCTTAATCCAAAATATGCCAGAACTATTACAACAATCTCATGTTTTCAAACAGAGGGAGAAATCAATAGGCTGCTCAACTCAAGCCAGGGCATAAAATACAAAAAGAGGAAAATTAAGAGTATGGCATTAAAAAACAAACAAACCAAAAAAAACCAAACCAAACCAAACCAAACCAAACAAACAAAAACAAAAACAAACAAAAAAAATCCCACACCTTAATGTATATATATATACTTATGTGAAATTTTTAATTTATCTGAATATGTTAATGTATATCATTAATGAGCTTACCAGGCAAAAATGAAGACAAGCACAACCTCCTAGCCTAGAAGGAACAACACCAAAATTTGAACCAATGGGAAAAAGAAATAGATACTTGGACTTCTTAGAGAAAATTCACATTTTACAGTCCTCTTTTGAAAAAATAGGTTATGGACAGTTCTTAAAGCAGCAGTTTAAAGCCTAGAAACACAGAGGGAATTGGAAACAGAGTGCAGCATCAAAGAGGAAAAAAAAAAAAAAACACACAAAGAATTCATTTCGGTACCTGTAGAAAATAGCTTCTCTATAGAGAGAATCACAAATGCTGGAAGAACTGTAAGGAAATTTTCACTATTGGCTTCCAATAAAAGGGGTAGGGAGCATTCAATTAAATAGTCAGGCAGTACTTCAAAACTAACAGAAGGAAGAGCACTTTTCCCCAGACAACACTGAGGTAAACTGGGCAACTCATTACTGGAGGATGTGAAACCTAGAACATAAATAAGTTCAAAAAGGACAAGAGAAATTTATTAAGGACTATTTCATAAGTGTCTCTAAAACCTTCTAATCATCGCTGCCCTTTTTTGCACTCTTTCTATTAAAATAAGAAAATATGGAGTTCTACTCATTTTTTAGATGCATTTTGATGATAGAGGTAACACTGAGACTTGTCAGAAATTGGATTGGTTTGTTAAAAAACAAACAAAAAAACAAAACAACAACAACAACAACAACAAAACACAATATCTACTTGCTGCTTTTCCTAAGCATCCACTACAGTACATATGCAGAAATACGATAATGAAATAACTTGACCTTTACTTTCGTATGGCATAGCTTCCCATATGTTGTTTCAACCAGTTCTCTAAGATATTTTAAACTTCTGATCCAAGGAATGCAACTCTATCTTAATATGTCTTCTGAAAAGAGAAGTTGTTTGAACAGGGCCTGCAATAGCAGACCAGGCCCTTGTTTTGGTTACATAAGCATAGTTCTCCTGTTTTCCGTAGAAATATGCCATGTAAACCATGAGACACATACTCTCTTTGAAGAGTAAGACCCCTACTAGCTTTAAGCATCCTAAAATTAATTCAAGAGAAGAAAAAATGTTACTTTTTCAAAGTCTGAACTGCCATGAAGCAGCGAGAGCAGGGCTGCTCCCCAAGGGGCATAAACTGGGGCAACCCTGCTGGCCCAGCCCTGCATGGTGGTCACAGCGGTGATGACACTAACCAGTACTGGAATCCAGACACGGTGAGGGGCAAGTTAGGTCTGGGTCCACTTGGGTGGCCAGTAAGTGTGTCAGGGCCAGCTGGGGCCAGGGCTGGGCATGCGATGCCTGTGAATCTGGAGCCAAAATAGGGCTCCTGGGAAGGTGAACAGGGACTGGGAGGTGTCCCAGGTGGGGCTCCTCAGGGCAGTGATGCAGGTCTGACAGTGCCCTCACAGTCCTGGCATTAAATATCTACAGCTCCCACTGTTTCGTGTAAGGCCAGGACCCGCTGCAATGCTAAATGAGCAGTTCTAAACCTGTCGTAGCTTGTTATGCAAATTCCTTAAACCTAATTTTTCAGGTCATTCAGTTATAGTTAGAGAAAGTATTTATCCAATAACACATTGTGCATTACATAGCATGTGAACTGCTTGAACTTTCCATGCCCCTCTGGAATCTCAAACTTGAAGCAGAGGGAGCAGGAGCTTTGGAGCAAGAAAAGCACCAGGTTGGGTCACTCCACCTCCCCACCACAGGGGAAAAGATACTGCAGCCCAGAATGAACTACTGGTTTTAAACCCCGCAGTGCTGAATTTCTCATGAGAAATTTATAAGGCCATTTTGATTCTCTTGTCTCAGAAGAAGAAATTGGCTCTTTGGCAAATTTGCTCAGCTATATAACCTCCGATGCACTGCGTCCTGTAGCTAAATGAATTAGCATAGTCCTCAGAACTCTCCTACACTGCTGCCAGTCCCTTGGAACTTACTATTTGCACCCTGCCAGACTTCTCTCCCTAGTAAAAATGAAACTAGTTCAGAAACCCGTTCAACCGGCCGCTTTATTTCATTATATTTTAATTAATTCTTTTGAAAACTCCTAGGAGAAAAGGATCTGAACTTTTTCAGCACTGAGTTTAAAACTAAAATTAAGGCAATGAATCAGGCTGTAGGAAGTTGGAAGATAACATTCTAAAAGTATTTGCCACACAACACAACTGGAACCTGTGCACATTTATTCC
>VXAL01013286.1:55231-79073 GCA_013399475.1 Chauna torquata | reverse complement strand
AACAAAAAACATAGCTTGTTCCTGTTTAGGATAAGCTCTTTGTCCCATTTTGTACTGCAAGTAGAAAATGCTCCTAACCTTCAATGTTACTATAACAAACTTCACTAAAATTACTCTTCAGTATAAAATATTACTAAGCCACTACCTTTAGGATTGAAACAATTTCATATATATATATATATAACGTACACATTTGGTTAATGAGAAAGAACATAATTTGCCTGTTATTTTGCCATGTAATATACAAAAGTGTCACAGGAATAAAGTGTCAGTGTGGCCGGATTATTTCTTCACGTTGATGACTTCCTACAGGTTTCTAATAGATTATGGTAATTCTCTTATCAGCCATTATCATGACTGTCATTTTAGCATTTCAGTGATCTGAATCACTATAACCAAATATGTGATTTGTTCCAGTTTTTAATGGATAATATATTTGGGGGAATTTTCTCCTACTCCCATGCCAGGTACTCCAGCATATATCAAAAGCATGGCAGAGGGACTGCAGCATAATTTGTAGATTCAATAGCCCTGATATCAAAGACAGTAAAAATAGTCATCTCTTGGTGATTCCAGATTGGGTCCAATACTGAAATGCAAAATACCCATGCATAAAGTCACCCTGCTCAAAATGACTGTGATTGCAGATCAATGGGCAGCTCTGAGAATGTTGAATCTGACACCTTTGTGGAAATTTAGTCCTTGGCCCACTTGACAGAAAAGGACATTTCAAACCAAAACCAGAATCAAAATCTGGCTTGTCACATATTTCCATATTGTTCTCCCACATGTTTTTTGCACTAATCGTATCGAGGTTTTCTTTGTTCTTTCAAAGGTGGAGAAAGAATGTTATATTTAAAGTAGCAAGACTTGTGTCTCGGAATTATTAGCTGCCACTATACTCATTCGAGCCTCTTGTGTGTGTCCCAGAGGGAGAGGCAGAGGAACTTAACTCTGACAATTGAGAAAAAGTGCCAAAACTAAATAAATAACTGGGTACAGGTCTGGGCAACTCAAGAGAGGGTCATTTGTCCTGTAGGACAAACTGAGCGTGAAGCGACTTAAAACATTATTATTTCTAACATGATTAATTAGAAAAAGGAATAAAGACAGTAAGTTTAGACATTAAAAGTTCACTGTTGTGGAAGATTAGTAGGAGTAAAGTGAGGAAAACACATGCACTTTTTTGATGCCATGTGGTTTTATCTATTTTCCTCAGTATTTATGTTTTGACAGATAAGTATTATGTTTTTAAGAGGATCTCCTAAGTCACCACAATTTTAACAGGTCAGATACTGCAAAAGGGGAAATCTATAAAGGCAGCCAAACAGCTTAGGACCTGAAGATGTCATACAGTTTGCTAAAGGGTACTATTGTCACTTGGAAACATAGCTGAAAAAGAGGGAAGAATTGTGGAATATCATCCAGAGATACAGAGACAGACATAGGGGCGGACATTAGGAAAGCAATTAACGTGAGTGAAGGACCTGTAGCTGCTAAACAGCTCAGCTGGAGGCTTAAAATTTTCTCAAGTCCTTTGTGTGCATTTTTCTATTTTTTTGTTGTTAAGAAGGTACACTATTTGTTTTTATTATTATTATTTTTTTTTAAAAAAAGAGAATCAGAGATTACTATACTTATTGTTTCACTTTTCCATGTTTCTACAGCAATTTTTCACTGTTTAGTACTGTTGTTCATTCTTATTCACTTTAATATTTAAAGAGGAACACAAAATATTTCAAGATTCAAATCATAAAAATAACAATAACAACACCAAATGAAAAGTAAATAATTTATTTCCTATTTCTTTAGAGTAGTCATTTATTTACAAAGATATAAATTAGAGGTATACCTCTTTTAGATATATAAATTATTTCTAAGAGGCTGTCAATATCAGAGGCAGTACTTGAATAAGCATCAGTAATTGGGATATAATTGGAGCCTTACTTTAAAGGCTTTTGCTTTGCTTTCTTTTTAATGTTGAATAGCGATAAGGTAAAGGAGAGTAGCATTTGACAAACCTTGTTGCTTATACAGACATGACTGAAACTCCTCAGAAATGGAAAAATGCTAATCTAATAGAAACTGAGCCTCATTGTCACAACTGAGGGAATTAAACACTAGGTTAGGCTTCTTATTTACATGGCAGCTTTCAGAAAAAGTAGAAAGAGCACATACCTCAGAAAATTGTAGAAATTTGCAGTGCATTTGGCAGACTGCATGAGTCAGCTGGAGAGACAGTACCCACCAACGTTCCCCTGGGAGGGGCTGGGCTGGGGCGAAGGGGAAGAGGAGACCCTTGAAAACCAAACCACTGCTGCCAAATTGGTGCTTGTCTTCCAAGGAGAAGGAAGTAAGCCTAGAAAGATCAAAGCATACTTCATAATTTACCCACTTTCTGTTAACATTTCTGCCAAGCTATGAGTGCTATGCCAAGTATGCTGGCAGCATACTGACTTGCCGATCTGTATCAGCCCCATGGAAGTCAGTGACCACTGGAGGCATATCCTGGCCTCCATGCCAGTCACCCTAGCAAAAATTAGACAATATCAGAGGATGTCTTTCACAAGCAATGTAGACATAGCATAAATAGAAACTGGGAAATGCTTTTTATGGAGAGATGGCATTTAAAGGAGTAATCATATGAAATGTCACATTTGATAGACAGGGCTTCACTTTTTCACCTGTCAGAGCTCTGTCAGCAAAATAACTTCTGGAAATCTATTCAGATAGCCAAGTCCAGTGTCAAAAATTTCTGGGTCCCAGCTGCAGGAGAAACTGACAGACCAAGACATTTATATTTCCTTACTATGAAAACTGTGAAAGAAAGCAGGGAAATTATTTGCTCATTTTGAAAAAATACGTATGGGAAATTATGAAATCTCTCACCAATGATATAGGTATATGGTCTTTGGAAGGGTAAAATATGTAGTAAGTGTATTTATTTCGTTTAGTGTGCGTGCCTTCTCAACCTAACTAGAATACAAAAGCCATATCAGAGTCACAATAAAAATTTCACTATAACCTCTGTATGCCGCTGTTAGCTGTGTACGTGGTGCGGGTGCCCATGTGTTGGCAGCGGGGTACGCAGGGCTGGTGCGTGAGGCGAGGCCGGGGCTGCCCCGTGCCGGACACAGCCGGTTCCAGCCGGCTCCAACGGCCCCACCGCAGGGCACGGCCAGGCCCCGCAGCCACCCTGGGGCGCCTCGGGGACAGCCTGGGGAGGAGCGGGCAAACACCACACGGCAGGGAGGGGTGAGGGAACGGTGTGAGAAACGGCCCTGCAGGCACCCGGGGGAGAGGAGGGGGCAGGAGGTGCCCTAGGCTCTGCCCCAGCAGAGCCGCCCTGCAGCCCATGGAGAGCCACGGTGGAGCAGGTTGTCCCCTTGCAGCCCATGGAGGGTCCCACAGCAAAGCAGGGAGATCTTTCCTGAATGAAACTGTGGGCTATGGGGAGGATCCACACTAGAACAGGTTTATCCTGAAGGACTGCAGCCCATGGGAAGTACCCACTCTGGAGCAGGGGAAGTGTGATGAGGAGGAGGGAGCAGAGAGGAGCTTTTACAGACTGACCACAGCCCCTGCTCCCCATCCCCCTTTGCTGCTCAGAGTTGAGAGGGAGGAGGTAGAGGAGTTGGAGATGGAGGAGTGAAGATGAGCCTGGGAAAAAGCATGGGGTGTAGGAAGGGTGTTTTATCTTTTGTATTTGTTTCTCACCATCCAAATCTATTTTAATTGGCAGCAAATTAAATTCATTTCCCCCAAGTCGAGTCTGTTTTGCCTGTAATTGGTGAGTGATCTCCCTATCTTTATCTCAACCCATGAGCTTTTCATGTTATTTCCTGCCCCTGTCCCATTGAGGAGTGGCTGGGTGGGCATCTGGCAGCCAACCAAGTGAGTAGCCACTCACTGCACTTTGTAATCAGCAGACAGTTCTGCTTCTGTCATCTCTTGCCTTTGCTTCTAATACTGGGATTGCCTCCAGCTACCAGCCTTTCCTCATGTCTTTTACCCCACCTAAAGACTCATAAGGACACTGCTCTCATCCCTTTCAAGTCCTTTTTGAAAGTACCTTCAATAACTTAGTTAAATAACTGTGGCTAATAGTAAGCAGGTAGAAAACAGTATCTGTAATAAAAAATTTAAAAAATGCATAGAATATTTTTATTCATTTAGTTGACTTCTGTTTGGTACATTCAGTGTAGAAGAATCTGACCTCATAAAAAGTGAGAGATTATTTAAATGTTTGACTTTTAGGGGCAAAAGACTCATCTTACCTTGTTCAGAAGCTGAATCACCTACTGGTTTAAATGGATCCCTTAGAAGTCCAGTGATTTTTCAATTTTTTGCACAATGTGCAGATGTTCAGTATAAATCTTAGAGATCACATTTAATACCTATTTTGTTCATCAGAAATTGGCAGAGAAAACAAAGTCTCAGTTAATCTAATTACAATGTGATTGAAAAATACATTTCTGTTTTAAGACAGGATTAAGATATTTAATATCATCAGCATACAAGAATCTGAAACACTTCCTTCAGGTTTCTTTCTATGCCCTGAAATAATTAATGTTTGATTGATTTATTATCCTGGTATCTAAAATGCAAAAGATTAAACTCTTACATAAGCCTGGTATTTCTAGTACTTCTTTGAAAGTTTATGTCATTTTTCCACTAATAGCTAGATAATTCTGTGAAAGACTTTAAAACCAAACCAAACCAAACTGATTTTTGAATACTTGTGAAGATATTGAAGAAGTAAAATGCTCAGCTACATTTCAAAGGAGTCTTAAACCTACAGGAGCTAAGGCACTTGGCAGTTTTACTCTGAGCAGGTGTTTAGTTTCTTTTGGGGTATCATCAGTGATATATCAGGCCACACCTGAAGCCAAATCTCAAAGCCTCACAGGCGAATTACATCCAACCCAGTCTTTTATCACTAAATATCAGCAAAAGAAGACCGGACTGGATACAGATTTCTCATAAACAAGTCTCCTCTCTCCCCCTCCCCAATACTTTATAGTCTGCTTTCGTGTGGTTTGTTCATCACACCACAGTGTGTTAAAAACTACTAAAATCTATTTAATAAATACAGAATTTGTTGGGAACTAGGATTTTGTTAAGGATAGCTTCTATCTTTTAAATACGAATAGGAAATTATTAATCTTTAGTGAAAGATGGCCTGTAAAATATAAGCACATTTTATTCAATTATATAGAAAATTATTTTAATTTCTTCCCACTTCATACAAGTTTCTCTTCCATCTATTTCCTCTTCTGCTCCATGTTCAGATAAATATTTTGCCAGAGAACCCTAACTGTCTCAGAAAAGTGAAATCCCTCATCAACACCTATATATAGCAGTTATCAATATGGATTTAAGGTCAACATCAGTGTGTTAAAACCAGTCAGATTTCAGGAGGAGCAAGCAGTAACATTAAGGATACAAACTACTCTACTACAGGTCTAAATCTCAAATGATTTGAAGCTCTATTGGAATATTATTGGAGGAAGTACTGCCAGTACCTGTGCTCAAATGGAGCTGAAACAGCCTTAGTAGCATCTGAGTTTTCTTGGGAAGTCTCTTATTTAAATACTAACAAGACCATATGGTTTCAGGATCTTACCAGAAAGGTTTCAGGCTAAATTTAACACAACGCAGGAAACAAGCTGGCTAGTATTTTAGTCAGATTGCATTATAAATCTAAATATAATACCTAAAAACCATATTGGAAGCCTGCAGGCAATTTTTGTGTATCTTCACCTCTTTGTTGCCTATTTATTCCACTTCTTAAATATGTTTCCAACAACAACAACAAAAAAAAAGTGAGAGCTAGGTAACTGCCTATTGGCTTAATCTGACATTCATATTACATAAAAATGACAATGGATTTGTGTTTCTATGCCTAAATATTAAACAGATTGTAAGAGTAGCAGAAAAAAATTGTTTGAGAGTATTTGGAATCACTTAATTTCATTACAAATAAATCACAAAATTATTTTGTTTGATCTTTTTAAAGGAGATACTAAATACAACTGGGTAAGCCTTTCTGTCTTTAAAAAAGAAGCAGTATTTCTGGCAGTTGTGGCTACTTGCCCCCCTGGGAAGCAAAATATCTTTTTAAAAAATAATATTTTATCTTTTTATTTTAAAAGACAAAACAGAACAATTTTGAAGAAGTGATGTTTTCTCAGTTCAAATACTATGCAAACTTTTATTAAACAACACTTTCCAAATCTTTTACTTTCAAAGCGCAAGCATGTTCTAAATTTACAAAGAAAAATCTGATAGATTCATCTATGAATAGATGATTTAAGATAGAGACTGTAAGGCTTTTTTTTCTGATGAAATACAAAAAAAAAGAAACCTAATCACTGCTGGAGTTACAATTTTTCAGAGATATATTATAAACCTATATATCATCTCATATATATAACCTGTCTCTTATATAGGTAGACGTTTCTAATATAGTTAGACCTATATTTATCTACCTGTCTCTTAAATAGAGTTTTCTGCTTTTGAGAAGAAGAGTTCAACAGCTGTTCTCCAGAATCCAGAGGACTATATAAAATGGCTATTCAAAACACCTTCATAATAGATTTGTTGTAATTGTTAAATTTTTTTATTTATCTTTATTTGCTTCCTTTTTGCAGACTTAAGAGAAAGCCTAATATTACACATATTAGTAAGGCAAATACTTTGAACTTGTAAACAGTGGATATCATATTGCACTTTTTTTTTGCAAAGGCACTAACAGCAGCTTCAAGTAAAAATACAATAACCAGATAATGCAACTTTTGATGCCAGAGAGGTGAGGAAGTTTAATATTCTGATATATTTGTCTTTAAGTAAGATAAATTAGTCTATCAGACATAATAAAAGGATTACAGCTCTTTGAACATCAGGTATTTTCTGCCATTAGAGACTCTGAAATCAGAGTACAGAATCAAAGCATATTTAGTGCCAATTGCAGGGTCAAATTGTGCTCTTAACTTGAAGTACTAAAACAAGAAGACATAAAATGTTTGTATTTTATTTGGCCTTTCCATGACACTTCCTTCCTTCCAAAATATTTCCTTTGTAATCAAGGAATCTACAAACACATTAGTCATCAGACATTAAACTTAAGACTACTTTGCATTAATGAGTTACTAATGGCTGTCTCTCTACATGGACATACTGTAAAGTTTAAGCCAATATTCCGTATTTTCCATGTATGTCACACTTGCACCCATAACCATAGAACTTAAATTGTGAAGCTCACCCACAAAGCACCCAATTTTCTAATGTTCACAGCATTTTTATTAGTTTGACAATATTGTGCTGAGTTTAGTTAATCTGATTGGAAGTAACAGCTTCTGAGGTCTTTATGACCAACCTAATAGATCCTTTGCCTTTACATACTATTCCTCCTTCCACATAAAAAGCTACATATTATATCATTGTTCTTAAATCTGCTCTAATAAAAAAAAAAAAAGAAAGAAAGAAAAAAAAAAAAGAAAAAAAAATTCCTTTCTCCTGATACTAATTGCTACACATGCTTATGACAATAAGCTTAAGGACCCCACTGCAAGTTTGCTTAGTTTTCACACTAAGTTTGAACTTACGTTGAGCTGCTGTTTTCACAATATAGATAGCTATTTCAGTTCTCCACCAGCTGTGCTCACATTCTTCCTGAGAGAATCCTATTGTCACAAGGTTCTCCTTGTCTAAAAAATATTTTTCATCATAGCTTCCTATGCTTTTTAAATCAACTCTGAATACCTAGATGATGACATAAGTTCCTAGGCAACATACAGCTTCTGAAGACCCATTTTTTGCACCAGAATGCAGTTCTGAATGTATGTAAACTTTCTTAGCCTCACTGACATAACCAAAAGTAAGCAATTCCAGTTTGCAAGAACAGGAGTGGAAGTCATCTAAGTATTGTCTTCCAGGTTTTCTCCTGCAGTTTCAAAGTGCAGAAACTCCAAAGAGACTGGCTGCCAAAAGGCCTTTCAAGGACAATTAAAAAATGAAGTATAGCAATTGACCACAAGCTATGAAACATCAGCTCTCCAGGTCTGACAGTATTGGTTTCTCTGTTATCAAAAGGGGGGACAGAAATGGAATTAAAACTGATGCAGGGGAAAAAAAAGTAAAAATAAAGGTCTAAAATTCAGGGATGATTATTAGTTCTTATCTGCTTCTGTGATATATTCAGATATATCTGAAATTCAGAAAAGGTTAAGCTAGGGAGCTATGAAACATTACATCTTTTGAAGTAAAGGCCAGGAAAGTATAGCTCCGTGTTAATGGAATTACAAAATCAAGGGTTTTTTTGAGATCTTTCTTTAAAAAAAATTATATTACATCATGTAACAACTTGTAGGGTAGAATATAAGATTTACCTAAATGACAGTAAGACTTATCCTCCTAGGAATCTCAAAAGACAATGAAGTTCATAAACTCCATTATCAAAACCATGTCAAATAGTCAAAGGGAAACATTAAATCACATAAGGATAATCTGCTTTAGGATTTTGTTATTACAAACTTGAAAAATGACTGTATCTGTTAATACTTTTTTATTAATATTTGCAAGCTTACTGTGTGAAAACATAAAGGCCCAGAAAGCCAGAACAGGTAAGTAAGACTTTTATTCAAATTTGAGAAGTTACTTCATTTTTAATATCTTCATTCTGTTGCTGAACAAGATGATGTTTTGGGCTTATATGGCAAGGTTTTGGTAGTGGGGGGGCTGAAAGGGTGGCCTCTATGAGAAGAGCCCAGAAGCCACCCCATGTTAGATGAGAGCCAGTCCCAGCTAGCTCCAAAACGGACTCGCCGTTGGCCAGAGCTGAGCCACTGAGTGATACTGGTTGTGCCTCTGTGAGAGCAGAGTTAAGAAAGGGAAAAATAACTGCTGTGCCGCAGCAGCTGGGAGAGAGGAGTGAGAAAATGTGAAAGAAACAGCCCTGCAGACACCAAGGTCAGTGAAGAAGGAAGAGGAGAAAGTGCTTCAGGTGCTGGAGCAGAAGTTCCCCTGCAGCCTGTGGAGAGGACCATGGTGGAGCAGGCTGTCCTCCTGCAGCCCGTGGTGTACCACAACAGAGCAGATACCAATGCTGCAGCCCATGAAGGAGCCCATGGTGGAGCAAGAGGTCTGGTGAGAGCTGCCATCTGTGGGGGACCCATGCTACAGCAGTCCATTCCTGAAGGATGTACCCTGTGGTACGGACCCATAAAGTCAGCAGGAAGCCCAGGTTAGATCAGTTTGGGAAGGACTGCATCCTTGTAGTGGTTTCACCCTGATGGACAGCTAAAACCCCACCACAACCGCTCTCTCACTCCCCCTCCTCAAAGGAAGAGGGGAGAAAATACAATGGAAAAGGGCTCAAGGGTTGAGATAAGGACAGGGAGATTGCTCACTGATTACCATCAGAGGCAAAACAGACTCAGTGTAGTGTGATTAATATAATTTATTGCCTGTTACTAACAGACTAGAGCAGTGAGAAACTAAAAGAAACTAAAATCACCTTCCCCCCATCCACCCTCTTCTACCTCCTCCCCGCTAGCGGTGCAGGGGAACGGGGAATGGGGGCTGCGGTCAGTCCACATCGCTGCGTCTCCGCCACTCCTTTGTGGTCACTCTCTGCCCCTGCTCCAGCATGGGGTCCCTCCCACAGGATGCCGTCCTTCCTGAACGGATCCTGTGTGGGCTTCCCACAGGCTGCAGCTCTTCAAGAACTGCTCCAATGTGGGTCTGTACCATGAGTACTACAGGGGCCATGCTTCAGGAACGGACTGCTCCACCATGGGTCCCTTATGGGCAGCATCTCCCACCAGACCTCCTGCTCCACAGTGGGCTCCTCTCCACGGGCTGCAGTTCTGGCCCAGAGTCTGCTCCTGCAGGGGCTCTCCATGGAGAGTGGAGATCTGCTCCACTGTGGTACACCATGGGCTGCAGGGGGACAGCCTGCTCCACCATGGTCCTCTCCACAGGCTGCAGGGGAACTCCTGCTCCAGTACCTGGAGCACTTCATGCCCCTCCTTCTCACTGACCTTGGTGTCTGCAGGGCTGTTTCTTTCTATATTTTCTCACTTCTTTCTCCCAGCTGCTGTTGTGCAGCAGTTTTTTCCCTTTCTTAACTATGCTGTCAAAGTGGCACAGCCAGCAACGCTCATGGCTCAGGTCTGGCCAGCTGGGCAGCTCACTTTGGAGCCAGCTGGGACTGGCTCTTATTTAACATGGAGCAGTTTCTGGGCTCTTCTCACAGAGGCCACCCCTGCAGCTCCCATACTACCAAAACCTTGCCACATAAAGGCAATACAATCCCATGGGAGGGGAAGAGAGTGACCGTGAAGGAGCAGCAGAGACGAAGTGTTATGGACTGACCAGTTGTGAGTGCCCCATCCCTGGAGGTGTTCAAGGCCAGGCTGGATGGGGCCCTGAGTAACCTGATGTAGTGGGTGGCATCCCTGCCATGGCAGGGGGTTTGGAAGTAGATGATCTTTAAGGTCCTTTCCAACCTAAGCCATTCCGTGATTCTATGATTCTGTGATTCTATGACCACAACCCCCATTCCTCCTTCCCCTTTGCCACTCAAGGGGAGGAGACAGAAGAGAGTGGATGGGAGGGGGAGGTGTTTTTACTTTGCTTTTAGTTCTCACTGCTCTAGTCTGTTATCAATAAATAAGAAATTACTTTTATCTCCCTATGCTGAGTCTGTTTTGCTTCTGATGGTAATTGGTGAGTGATTTCCCTGTTCTTATCTCAGCCCATGAGCTTTTTTTTCCATCGTATTTTTCCCCCCTTTTCTGTTGAGGAGGGGGAGTGAGAGGGCAGCACGGTGGAGCTTAGCTGCCCATCAGTGTGAAACCACCACAACAACTTAAGGAAAGTTTTATTCTGTTCATATCCGCTCAAGCTGATCCCTGAGTTTTCAGGATTCTCAGCTAACTTGAACACTAAATCCATTTCACTGAATGGATGGGACCTATGCTTTGTAAGAAGATCACCAATTGATTTTAGCCTAAAATTCAGCATTTGTAAACCTTCATATCTTGAAATGAAAAGTTTAGCATTAGTTTAGTATTTATTAGGCCTTTGGTCTTAATGTTATCTAGTGACCACTGTGTTGAAGGCATCATGACTTCAGGGCATTCAGAACAACCTCACGTAATGGTCATTTTGGAAAGGACATCTAAATACAGGGCAAATGTACATCTAGTGTGTAATGCCACAGTAACATATTAATTAAATTAACCATAACAAACTGGTGATTTTTGAATTAAACATGTTTATCTGCCTAATATTTTTTTGACTGTAGTAGACTGAGAAAAATTAGAAGTTGCACACATAACAGGACATGAAAAGGACATATGCTTTTTCTTCAAGAAGTCAATGTCAGTGACTTAGTATCAATAAATCAAAAATGTTGATGTATTTTAAAAGTACATTTCTCAATTTAGCTAAGGTTTTCTAAAATCATTGCTTCTAACATTTCCTTCAGTAAAAGAAATGGCTCACCATTTCATGTAAAAATAGTACATGGAATCAAGGGTAATCATCTTCTAATTGTGTCATATCCATAAAATCCAGAGCAGAGAAATAGATGAAAAAGAAGATACTAAAATGCAGTACTACTACATTACTCCTACAGAGGTATATAAAAATTAACACCTGTTATGTGCAAATTTTTCCTAATCATGAAGGACAGTTTGTTTTCTTAGAAAAGATTAAAATCCTGCTAAGAGTCTAATCTTCATAATTCCAGGAATTCTATATTTAATATATTTATAACCAGTTCATTGTAAATTACTGTGATTTAGTTAAATTAATTAGAAGAATGACACATTAGCCATAAGATCCATCATCCTCATTGCCTTCAACCATTATTCTCTTCAGAATAGCTTCTAAAAAAACCATAGGATTGAGAATATTTTTGCCTTGAACACAAGCAGCTATTTTGCTTCTCTAAGAAAGAATGTAATATGACAGAAAACCTAAAGTATAATTGGAAAGAATGGTACTAGCAGATGGAAATAAGAATTCATTCTGAGCAGTGTCCTTCAATAATCTAGGACATGGCATTAAAGTTAATAGCTAATTGTAGCTTTACTGTCTTACAGCCATTCTTGTTTTAAGTACAGTTTTAGATATTTGCATTACACAATTAGTTGCTGCTTCTCCTGGCCTCAAAAGCTCTTAAGGGAGGTGGAGGTGCTGGCCACCATCAAACACTATACACAACCTATGTGGCTGAGGAATTACCATAAAACTCCAAGGAAAAAGACAAGTCCATCAGATCCCAACTATCCTTACCAGTTCTGCTGTTTCTCACATTCCTAGCCACATTGAAGAAACCGGTCCTTAGCCATATAAATCAATGATCTGCTTATAAAAACATTATTTTGTGCATTTAAGGAAGTTAGTACCTAACAGGTGGTTGTTAACTGATTTGTGCCCAGATAACTTTGCTGGCTGCTTTTGTTATAGATGAAATTTTCAAAGAAAACTTTCAGGTTTTGCTGTCATGTTCAATGCATATCTGTGAATAATTTTTTACTTTGACACCAGGAATAATATACAAGAAGAAATATGCAGAAGTGCAATTTTCAAAGTCTCATCTGCCCTACCATTGACTGCATTTACTTCTTGAATTTGAAGATTTTAGACTCCATTAGTGCTTCACATGTTACTATGAAGAAGACTCCTGTTGTGCATTGCTGAAAATGGATCCCTAATAGTTCTTTCTACAGCATTTGTACTATGTATCCCACTACCTGTTTTTTTCCCAAGTTTGCCAGTATTCACGGTTCTGAAGTGTCTAAGACAAAGGTAATTCCAATGATTACAGTTCAGTAAAAAAGACGGTTTTCCTGTGCTCTGTGCTTTTCATGAAATATATTTTCATTTTCTTTAAAACTCCATATATTCAAACCATTTACAGACAAGATCCATCTGTATATGCTCTACTTCCTTGGCTGACACGTCAAGATATGACATGCCATAAACCATTGCATCAGTCTTTTCAGGATATTATTGTATAACTTAGTATAATATGACATGACTATTAAGAACCAGATGCACTGCTTCATAAAATCACAAGTCAGTCTGAGGTATAAAAAAAGTTCTCCTTTAACTATGATCAGAGAACTAATCCTTAGGAATTAATTAGCACCCAGTCTGTCACAAAGGTCATAAAAGTAGCAACTTTTGAAATTACATTTGCATGTGCATGTCTGCAACCAAGCTGCTGCCATGAAGTAATAAAAGGTTTCACAATGTATTTCTTTTCCTCTCCAATTGCTTTGAACAATGAAGTCAAAATTCTCCTATATATATAACAACTTATTTCTCACACAAACATAGACACTGGCATTCACCTAATGAAACTCCTTACCTTAATGAAATTCTCAAGTTTAAAATAAGTGCATCGATAGCATCAGTTCTGTTCTCATTGTTCATATTTTTGGGTTCGTAGCCTTAATGCTATCTCAGCTGACCAGTAAACAACTCAGAGAACAGCCTGAAGAGGTCCTGCCAACAAATTTGCCCTGTTTAAAAACAAAGTGAAATGGCAGAGCTATACATGCTCTGCTTTATCATACTGATTTCAAAAGGGAAAAAGAAAAAGGAAAAAAAAAAAAAAAGGACTGATTTGCCCAGTTTACTTTAGAGAGGGCTGCTCAGCGGATGGGAAGATCTATACAAAGGATGACAAAGGAACAAAAGGGCATGTTTCAGATGATCATGAAAATGCTGGAAGACTTCGTAGAAATAAAATTCTGTGCAGACATAGCCAAGTTGTAACTCACACACAGTACAGCTTACTTACCATCTATACAGACTGCAGCCTGAAACTATCCTGTTTTGAGTTCAACAGTAATGTACGTGCACATAAAAGCAAATAAGTACAAAAGTGTGTGCCTTGCACGGGAGCAAGCTACCACTTGCCAGCTGACACATGTCTATGGCTGCTCCACAGTGTTCCCCTTAGTGATTTCTCCAGATATTCAGTGATTTCCAGGACCTTGCTCTATACTGAACTGTTTCTGACATCAGTGATACATAGTGTAAGGAGCAGGTTAGGAGGAAATATGAAATAAAGCAGCTGGAAGAAATATGCTCAGATAACAGGATGGCAAATGGGTTCAGAAAATGTATACAATATTATAGTTCTAACACACTTAAGGAATCAGCACCAAGAGCTGATCTTTGGGAGTTTAACTCCCAAGAACTAGAACACCTGAAATGGGAAGCAGACACTGTATAGGCATTTGGAAATTTGCGGACTAATTGAACTCCTTTTTCCATGTCCCTGTAGATATCCCCAATAAATAAATAGATTAATAAATGTGGGGTTCCAGAGGTGATTAAAATCTGAAGGAGATTAAAAGGGAAATCAAACACCTTCTATCCCTCTAACACCAGGAAAAAAAAAAAAAAGAAGAGAAAGAAAGAAAGAAAGAAAGAAAGAAAGAAAGAAAGAAAGAAAGAAAGAAAGAAAGAAAGAAAGAAAGAAAGAAAGAAAGAAAGAAAGAAAAAAGAAAAAAAAAAAGAAGCCATTTTGTTACCAAATGGTTCATTTCAGTTTTGCCTGACTCCTTTTACAGTGATGCCCCGTACTGCTGCTACTTGGGGAGAGGCCAGGGCCTGTAGAAAGGAGGCCGTCCCCCTCCAGAGTTGGCTGCTGTCACTGTTCTCTTCTCCTACGTGCCCTCCCTGTCCAGTCACGCAACAAACCCAGAGGCACCAATGACTGTAAACAGAGCAGTGCTTCTGCAATACCTCTGATCTTTTCATTTAGCAGACAGACTCAGCCTACTTACAGCTCCCTTGTACTCCCAGGAGCACTGGAACCCTACTTGTCCTGATCAAAGCCGAAGATACACCTATTCCAGACTTCTGGCTTTCCAAAACTACAGCTATTTCCTTGGTTTTTTGCTGTTATCTTCCCAGAATCTACTGAACATAAAACTGAGTTTTGCCTACTCTGCTAGGAAATGTTGAGCCAGCTCTGACTAGTATCAGCCACTGCTGGAAATGAGTGACTGGACTATGTATGCCATTGGTCTGACAATGATAACTGCCTAAGATTAAGATTTCCAATCAGCAAATTTTGAAAATATACAGAAAGAATATTCACACCAAAATGTCTCATGCAAAAGTCACAAACAATCGACATTGAGTGTTATCCAAGCTTTTTTTGAAAGATTACAAAGGGCACACATTTAAACAGTGCTGACCATTCACAGTCAACAAAGGAAAAGAAATTGCTTACAACCCCTCTTTTTTTTTTTTAATGTTTTGTGTGGTGCCATGCATGCCGTTCATTTCTCCTTAGTGGTTCTGGAAAGTGCATGCACATAAAATATTTAAACAGTATGCTGTTACCTATTCTTTTTTAATACCAATTTAAAATTGAATAAGTTAATACAGAGTTTTTTATTTCGCTATGATTGGGAAGCATATAGAAGAATGAGACTATAGGATTTGAGAGCTAGGAGGTTATAATAAAAGGCTTTCTGATCTTTGTGTTCTTGTCAGCCTGCTTGCAAGAAAGCAAGAAAGCATTAATGACATGACATTAGAAAATAACCAGTGAAGATTTCAGTCAGTAGCTCAGTTAAGACTGAGAACAGGAGGAGAATAAATTTGAGTCAAACTTAACTGGTAAGATATGGAGCGCAATGCTCAGACAAAAGCCCAGAGTTACTAACATTACTCCTGACAGGCTGATGCTGCAAAACTGGAACATGCGATATAAAATACTAATGTTTGATATTTTCTTTGCCTATAATGTGCAAGTCTTTGGACAAAGAGTTTTCTCACCTAATGATGACAATAGCTGGGAATTCAGATGAACCAGTGCAATAAGACTTGTGAGATAATGACTATACCAAGTGAGCCAATTTAACAGTTCACTGCTGTTGAATCCTTATTTTAACTCCCTCACCACCGCACTGCCAGGGTCATAATCCAATTTAGTTCATTAAAACAGAAAACAGAAAACTAAACCATAACTTTCAACAATTTCAGTGACTTAAATCTTCTCAGAAAAATGTGTTCGCAGCACCAAAGCACCACATCAGCTGTGGTATTCAAAACCTTTCAAACTGCAAGTGCCGCAGTCAGTTCCAGCAGACATTAAATTATGTAGTATTCTCTAGGACAAGTCTGGAAAGAAACAGTAAAAGATCACAATCTAGCAAATATGCATCTTCTGCTTTTAAAAACTATCTTACTGCATACATGTTATTTCACAGCATTAACTGTGAAGCAAACTTACGTGATCCTTTCTCAGGAAGCCTGACCCAGCAGGCAAGGTAAGTGCCAAAGCAGCACAAAATAAATTTGAATGGTGTGTAGTAGCTATTCAAAAACAGTAGGCGCAGACAACAGTGGATTTAGATGGATTTGGTAGTGTCTGATTGCTACACTGAAAGTATTTCATGTAGTATAATGAAGAAAAAAAAAGAGTTAATGTATTCTTATCTACCACTTAAATAATTCTATCTACCAATATCTGTACCTGTCTGCATCTATGTTAGAATTAATTTCAGAGGCTCAAAATAGACCTGCAGCAGCAAAACTGAAATCTGAAAACTTGGACAGATACATGTAAATCACAGAAGAATTCGGAAGTACATCATTTATATACCAAAGCAGGCTGAAAAGGGAGACGCAAAACACTATTACTACTATAATACATTAAATTTGAGAATGGGTGTTTAGAAGGCATACGTATATGGTGTAACTGAGGGTTCTGGACCTCAAAGGAGAGAGAAATAGATTATTATAGCTAGCTCATTCACTGCTTCCTCCTCATTCTTGACCATAAACAGTACTTTGGTTCTATATTCCTGGAGATTTCATGTTTATGAAATGGGAAAGAACCACATATAAAATGTGATTAGAGAAGTCATTTTATTTGCCATTAACAGTAGTTAAAATAAGACTCTAGATAAGGGTACAACTGAAAGGTATAAAACAAGTTACAAAATATATAGAAAAAGAAAATACTTAACGGTCTGAGCTCACGCTTGCTGCTGTCATTGGAAGCTTGTTGCACATGAATAATTGCAGAAAATAAGCATCAGACTTGCATACAAAAAGATCTGCATTTGAAATTGCATGCTTACTGTCTATGATGGAACAAGCACCTATGTAAGAAACAGCGATTCAGTATCAATGGACACCTGCAACATGGCTTTGAAAAAAAGAGGATTTTGTGATCTGAACACAGATCAAATTGCTCACCCTGCTGCTAGGACACAAACATGCCCACCAATCAATGAACGTCAGCAGCAGTGGTCACAACAATAGAAGCACAATCTACATCAGAATTATTTTGTGCTTACTTACTAACATACTGTGACTATAACTTCATCAGAGCCTTGATAAAGAGGTAATTAATTGAGCCAGAGTGAATCCAATGTGATTAGGATTATACATGCAATTTTGCGTGACCATAACAAGAAAAAAATCAGGCAATACATACACACAGGCAATACATTTCACAGTAGTACCTTATTTGTAAAAAGCAAACAAAAGCAAACAAAGAATCAAACAAACCTCCAGCAGAGTCTGTATACCTCACTGGGTATATCTTTATATAGATTCATCAAATAGTTTCATTTGGAAGGGATTTGTGGAAGTCACCTCATCCATCTTCCTGCTTAAAGCAGCATCAACTTACAGTTAGTTTGTCTTGCTCAGGGCTATGTCCACTCAAGCTTGGAATACCTCTGAGGATGGATATTCCCCAACATCTTCAAACAGTCTGTTCTAACGCTTAATGATCCCAGTATAGTTTTTGTTACTTTCGGGTTTCCCTTGCATCCATTTGTGACTATTGCATTATATCCTTTCACTGTTCACCTCTGAGAACAGTCTGACTCCATCTCCTTTATCCATTTGTTAGATAGTGAAAGGCAGCAAACTCAGTCCTGCCAAGCCTTCTGGCTGAAAAAGCCCAGATCCAGACTTAGTAACCTTAAGCAATCAAATATAGACCCTCAGCATCTGAGATAACTCAATAGATGTCCAGTCTAGAAAGATTTCTAGAACATCTACTCCATCCACCTCCTCCATTCACCACATAGATTAGAACAATCTTTTTGAATACCCTACAGAAGAAAAAAAAAATACTGTAGGAGAGATCAATGTACACTACAGAGGAAGAAAAATAAACCAAGCCAAGGTACGCCCTAGACAAAGGAAATTTATGCTTTGCCTCACCTTCAGATCCTATCAGCAGTTGAACAAGACTCACCAAATGGATTTTTCTTAAGTAACAATAAAAATAGGAGTACAATCCGCTCTACCTCTCATGTTCAAGTATGGTTAATTTATGTTCAGAATGATATGAAAGGACATCAGTCAAGTTGTTTTTCCTCTTAACGTGGGTTATTCTTTTCTGGTCGCTGAAAACAGACAGCAGACTGTGTGAAGCATGATATTAATAAACACAAATTTATTGCAAAAACCTTGGTCATGGAAAAGAAGATTGTATACATTACTACTGTGTTTTGAATTGCTATAGGGCTAATTAATAAACCTTTGTTTGTGAAAGTTTTATTTTCTAGTAAAGTTACTCTGCACAGTCTTAACAGATTTTCAGAACTGGGAATTAGTTTGCTGAGTTTGTAACCGGCACAAGGAAAAATCCATCCATATTAAGCTAACAGAACAGTTATACTCTTTTATAAGATGACATGCTAAAAATACTAATCCTACACAGTAAAGGTGTTAGATATTTTTATGCAGCTTTTAAAGAAAATGAAAAATCTGGCCCTAAAATACCTAAAAATACTAGAATATAGACTGTTACCTTAGAAACACTACTAAGTTCCTAAAAATATTTCTAATGGTGACTGATTGGAGTAAGGTCAAACATATTAATGTCATAACTGAATAAAATGGAAACCTCTAATTTATTATGCTTTTATAGAGTAGTCCATCATAATTTAATGGGAGCAATCCTATTCATATTTTTCATGTACTGTGTAAAAATGTAATTGTTTTGATGAATGGTTCTCAAGGTATCTATAAATGTTACTGATTTTGCAGGATGTGATGCAAAAGTGATTATCTGGGTTATTCAAAGCAACCAAATTTACAAAAGAACATTTAAGTTTCATTTGTTTAAAAATACTCGAATGAAGTCAAGTGCAATAACTGAACAAACTCTATTTACATATAATTTTAGCAAATTTAAGAAAGCTTTAAGAAAGCTTAAAACAGGGAAAACTTTTCCATCTGTAATCTCCAAATTTTTTTTTTCCCGCAGTGTCAAAACCCATCTTGAAGGCATTTTACATGAAAAAAAACGTCAAGCATTCGCTCTTCTAATGTAGGAAAGGTGTTTGGATAATATTATGGAGTTGTGTTGAAGCATGGTCACTCAAAAAAAAAAAAAAAAAAAAAAGAATTACTTCAGTTATCACAAGCTATTTAACTCTTTTGTATCTATTGTGTCTTCAACTCTGATGTTCAAGGTAATGGAGTTTGGGCTTGGAAGAAACAATTGTTTGTAAGTCTAACTAGAAGAATATCATACAGATTAAGAAACAGACATTATCAGAAATGAGAGACTTAGTCCTCATAGAAAGCTAATCCTGAACATATGCTATGTTCTGTCTCTTCTCAAACGAGGATTTAACAGAAAAAATGCCCAGGAAGACATAAGACACTGAGTTTTGACATAACAGAAAAAGAGACAAACATCAACAACAAATCTCTAGTTTTAAAACAGATGTGCACACAAAAACCACATACATTTTACTTGCAAAGCAAGGCTAAGATTAAAAGACAAGAGGACTTCAGCAGAACTGCACAATGTTAATATTCTTCCCCTGAGAAAAGCCTGTATATGTTTAGTATGCCATTTTGAAAGCCATCTAACAAAGTCCCAAAGTCACTCACAACAATAACACCTTGTTTGTCAGCTAGTGCTCCAAGTCATTTCACAGGATCATTATCAAATTTAGCAAGGTTGCAACACTGGGGGATCTTGAGAAGTGTGGATTAGTCACCTACCCGAATGGGAGATTACACTTACGAGTCTTCTCATTTTGAAAAAGAGCTTTGTATTTATGTATTTATTCTCTCTCTCAATCTCTCTCTCTCTCTCTCTCTCTCTCTTTTTCTCATTAGTTTCCTCTATTCATTTCCTATAGGTCATTTGAAATAGTTATTTGTTTATGTCCTTATTCCTTTAAACAAATGGTAAATATTTATCATTCTTGCTTTTCACCAGGTAATGCTTTGGATACACAAGAATTATTGTATTCTAGTCTTGGGACTTAAACATTATCTCCCTGCTGTCACTGACTATATTTAACTAGCTCAGATTGTTTCAGAAAAATAATTGCAATTCCCAGCTATTAACTTAGGCTTCCAAATCCATTAACATAACATCACATTGTTAGTCCCAAAGTCAAACCTCTTCCCAGTGTCCTTACAAAAGAGTTTGTACTTTACCCTCACAGAGAGTTATACTGTACTATTTAAGAGGATTACAAAACTGGTTCACACAAGCTCCCTCATGTACTCGGTTCTCACTTCCTCTGGCCTCGCCAGATTTGGGGGGGGCTTTTTTTTATTCCACAAACCCTTCAGTGAGTCAGATCTCTCCAACAATTTCTAAACCACGTCCAGAAGCCTTTGTTTCAGCATTTTGTTTTGTTTCAGTTTACACTAGGTTCTATCTTGGCAACAGCAGCTCAGTAAAGTGAAAATTTTCTATTTAGTTATTTATAGACAAAATCCAGTTTAGATAACAGCCTAAAGCAATGGGAAGATATAGAAAAAAATGCAAAAGCAGAAAAAGTAGCCACAACAAACACACACACTGACAAAACCAGCAAAACTAACCCCCTAAACTGTGTAAAGAGGACAGTTTTATATAATTATGATTGGCAGTAAGTACTGACTGATCTGTATGCATGTCAACTATCACTCTATTTATGGCCAAAATAATGTTATGGTTATGAAGCTATTGCTAATATACCATTAGTATTTTTTCTTACTGTTGAGCCCCAAGAACTGTCATATTTCGAGCTAATATCTCAACTAATTTTTAATCTCTTATCTCCCTAGCTTTTGTAACAAGTAACCCCAAAATTACATTTCCATTCTTTAAACTAAGAATGAAAATGGTTTGGCACTTCTTTTCCAACTCCCACATCTTCCACGTACATGCACTTGTATATGTTTCTTGTTTGTTTAGTTTAGGTCTTATTATCTCCTCCGTTGTTCACAAAAGTATTTATATATACATATAAATATACATATATAATATATATACATATTATATATACATATTCAACTGTGCCTTTGATTTTGTTGTCTCTTAAGCTCTGTGGAGCAGAAAAGGCCATTTTTCTGTATCTTGCACAATGAAATTAAACACACACTTGCAGAGTAAAGAAATGTGGCAAAACAGTCGTGAACTCATCCTTCTCTTTTGAACAGAAATCATTAATAATATCATTAATCATTAATAATATCATTATTAGTCACCCAGAACTCTTATTCAGTACTGAACTGAACTTCTATTAGATTTGTCTGATTTTGCATTCACCTTTAAGAAGCTATATACAAAATACTACTTAGATGGAAACATACAAAAATATGAATACCTTTAATAGTAAAAACATGAAATGTAGATTATGACAGCATATTAAACTTTTTAGGACTTTATTACAAAAAGTGAAATTATTGAATGATCACTTTATATACACATAGACAAACATCCTTTAAATGACTAGAGAAGTGGGTTAGAGTGGTCTTAATTAGGTCACCTGAATGTGTAAATATCCCATCATGTAAAGTCCTTTTCCAATTCTAGCCATCAAAAAATCCCTGAATATTGTATTGTTTTTATATGGCCATTCTTAAATATAAAGACTTGTTGATTACTGATTGAGGGGAAAACAAAATTTGTTTTTCAAATTTCAGCTAGCATGTGTAGGCCTTGTCACCAACCACAGCAATATAATTCCAGGCTGACCTTTCTAAATTCAAGGTTAATTCTACTACAAGTGTCTGAAAGTAAAAATGCGAATCAAATGGAATATTTTATTCACCTCAGAACAAATTTGGTATTTTCATTTATCAAATATTTTTTTCCTTGTTCCCCATTGATCTAAGGAAAAAATTTCAACAATTAACAAGAACAATTCTGAGCAATTATGTGCACTGATGAAAAGACAACCCTAGGACAGAGCTCTGAGCAATATTGGATTTATATGTTTATATGCTACAGAACAGAAAATACATAAAATAAAGATCAAAACTCTGACGTTTTACTAGCTATTTCTTCAACCCTGCAATGCAAGACATTAGATATTGTGTACACGGAGACATATGGTGCTCCCAGCATAATGGTCATTACAGGTTTTAAGGTTGCTATAAATGGCATTTCATAAAATGAAATGATTTTGTTTCTAAGTTATAGATGAAAAGTTGAAAAATGATACATTAGTATTACTGAAATTCCTTAGAGAGCACAGCTTGTAGCTGAGAAAATAGAAAAGCCATAATTTCATTTTCTTCATAAACAAGCAATTCCAAATCTTACAATGGTTAAATTTACCAGAAAAGGAATCTTTATCTCCAAAATAAGTAATAAAGATAAAAAATATGAAACATTTTATTTTTTTTTCAAAGTAATAGACAATAAACAAATATTTGATGGTGTCTGTTGCATGAAATTTTATCCTTATGTACATACCCATCTATTGTTCTCCAAAATTTTGCTAAACAGCAAAAATTTACAATGCTGTTAACTTTCTTTTCATTATTTTTTAAAAATAGATACTAGAAACTAGATCCCTCCTGTACTATAAAAGCAGTTTAATATAAAGGATAGACAAAATATTTAACAGTTTCAAAATCTGACAAACTATTGGCAACCTTACACAAAAGATATACATATATATTTAATAATTAGTTTAAATATTTTTAAGTCTAAACTAGAAACTTCTATCTTTTGACAAATGATAGAATGACAAATACATCTATGTTTCAGGAGATAAATTATTTGTCTTTTAAACCTTTGACTCTTCAGAAATTCAAAGTTGAATGTTTTTCAAAGGTCATTTAAAAATCCATGGCTGCATCTGCCTGGCATAATCAATTATTAGAAAGATGCATTATTCTAAATCATAAGATAATTTCATCCTCTTTCTTTAAGAGAGAAAAATACTTGAAATAGATTATAAAGCATTACTACTTTCTGCTGATTTTATTAGTGGTTTTGTAATCCTTCAAATTTTGCTTTCCTGGAAGCAGAATTTGGTTCATCATTTTGCATTTTTCTTTGAAGTTTCAGATATTGGCCTCTGTCAGAAAGAGTAGGCCAGACAAGATGAATCACCAGTCTGATTTAACATAAGAACTATTTTTTATGTTCCTAGGGTTGCTGGTAGACAATGAATTTATTAAAGGTTGGAAAAAGCATACAAAAAAAAAAAAAAAAAAAAGGATTGCAACTGGGTTATGTGGCAGAACAAACTAACAAAAGAACAATATACAAAGACATTCCAGGGCAAGATAATTGAACAGTATATCTTGCAGTTAAGGAAAATCTTAAGTAGGAAAGTCAGAGTACAAGAAGGTCACTTGAGTATTCCAAAATCCAAGTAAAAATTATTAGCTGTTGTATTGGGTTTAAGTGGCAACATTTTGGTAGCAGGGGGGCTGCAGGGGTGGCGTCTATGAGAAGAGCCCAGAACCTGCCCCATGTCAGACACCAGCGGGCTCCAAAAGCGACCTGCCGCTAGCCAGAGCTGAGCCAGTGAGCAATGCTGATTGTGCTTCTGTGAGAGCAGAGTTAAGAAAGGGAAAA
>VXAL01013286.1:23800-55001 GCA_013399475.1 Chauna torquata | reverse complement strand
TTGCTCCTGAAGGATGGACCCCATGGTACGGACCCATATTGGAGCAGCTCTTGAAGAGCTGCAGCCGGTGGGAAGCCCACACAGAATCCATTTGGGAAGGACAGCATCCTGTGGGAGGGACCCCATGCTGGAGCAGGGGCAGAGAGCAACCATGAAGGAGCGGCAGAGACGCAGCGATATGGGCTGACCACAGCCCCCATTCCCTGTTCCCCTGCGCCGCTCGGGGGGAGGAGGTAGAAGAGGGTGGATGGGGGGAAGGCATTTGTAGTTTGCTTTTAGTTTCTCACTGCTCTAGTCTGCTATCAATAAGTAAGAAATTACTTTTATCTCCCTATGTTGAGTCTGTTTTGCCAGTAATGGTAATTGGTGTCTGATCACCCTGTCTTTATCTCAACCCATGAGCCCTTTTTCATCATATTTTCTCCCCCTGTTCTGTTCAGGAGGGGGAGTGAGAGAGCGGTTGTGAAGGGGCTTCGTTGCCCATCAGTGTGAAACCACCACAGCTGTGAAACTTAACCAGAAATGAACAAAGCACAACTTAGATTAAAAGCAAAAAAATGAAAACCCTGTTGCAAAGGTTAGCTTAGATCCAGACTTGTTTGTTATACCCTGATGAACATGAACAGGGAAGGAACCACAGAAACCTAAAATAAGTTAGCTGCAGTCTATGGAATAACTTTCTGAGCAATTAGCATTAATAAGTTGTAATCATAAAATAGAAAAAGGAGAAAGTGATGTTAGCACCTACTATCTTGTGTACAACACTATTTGTTAATGAATGGACCTGGTAATTGGAAAAGACCAGAATCAGTTGCTACATAGAAACATAAATGGATTCATAGCGACCAAATTTTCCAAGCCATCCTGATCACTTTTCTGGTGTTGATACAAGTGCAGAACTATTGAGAAATGCATACAAGAGATCTATCTGGATTTCAAAAAAATTATTTGATGCTATGTCACACCATATTCTCTGGAGAAATTAAATCAAATTGGTTTGGAGAGAAATACAATTAAATGGATCAAAAGCTGTCTGTCTAACTCAGGAGAGGGTAATTATAAATAGTAGTTCCATCTAGATAAGGAAGTAATGTCCGGCACTGTCCCCCATGGATGCCCTTGGGGTCTCATTTTATCCAACGTCTTTATTCTGAAAATTCATAAAAGCAGGGATAAATAGTTGCATTCACAACTACTAAGCACTTATACCCCTGTTAGAGAAACCCCATACTATTATTCAAACCTTGACAACCCCATCCGTATCCACACTGCAGGTCCTCAGGCAATAATCCTGGAGTGCCTTGCTGAAGATGCAGTGTAGACATGACAGGAATGTTATTACCGCATATGCCTTGCTTCTGGTCTGGGCAAACTCTTTCATGCCCTGCACAACATTAACTCTGTGTTATAAATGACTTTACCTGTGCCATGACAATCTTAAAGAAAAGCCCTAGGCACTTTTCATTGTGACCCAGAAAAATGAGAGGCAGGATCCAACAGACAAACATCATTCTCCTCATGCACCACTGTCTTGTAACTCAGTCACTGCAGTAATTCCATAGATCAAAGACATCACTAAGTCTAATTAGGTTAAGTCAGATCAGCTTTGACCGTTGTGGCCCAGTCACCGTGGCTGTATTTGCCACTGCTGGGGGCAGGGTCGAGGCCGTGCCAGGCCCCGGGGGTGGCTGCGCTGCGCTTGTCCCGAGCGGGGCCGAGCTGGGCTCCCCCGGCGCCCCGTGGCCAAGTGCCCATTGCCCAGCCTGGCTGAGCTTCAGCTCTGTGAGTGCCATGGGGGGAAGGGGCTGACAGCCCCAGGCCGTCCCTGCGGGGACACAGCCCCGGGGGCACGGGGGCTGCGGGGCAGCTTCCACCCCTGCCCTGGGAGCAGGGGGAGGGCAGCGGGCCAGGATGGGAAAGTGTATGAGAAGAAAGCCAAGGGGTGCATCAAAAGAAATGGACTGAAACCGTGTAAGACACCAATGTCATCCTCCCTGTGGCAAGGAACGTAAAGAAATTCCCACCATAAACCTCTGCCTCCTGCTAGCAAAGACCACAGGTTGCTGCCAGCTCATCGTACCTTCCTGCTCTCCCCTTCTTCTTTAGGAAGCCTGAGTCTGCCAACTTTGGGATTTGGAGGAACTTTGGAAGGGTGAACATAACACCAGTGAAAAGGGAGCAGAAACTACTAAATTATTTTGTATTATTTGCCAGCACTTTCAAAGATATTATTAATGAGGCCTTCCTGTGTTAATTTAGGTTGTGAGTGCTGGTATTACTGAAATTGGACTAATAAATTGGCCTCTGAGACTGTTAAAACATTAACTGGGTTAAAAGTAAAATTCCTAGCTCCACATAGATAGCGTGCTCCCTCTTGCTTACAGCAAGATTTTGAGTACAACAGTCCTGCAACCTTGCCGCAGACAATGTTGGAATCTCTGAAATTGATGTTACTGCCCGGGCTGGCCATTGCTGGTTGGTGGGAGTGGGTATGAATGCAGTATGTAGCAAGTCCTTCTATCCAGATTTATAATGTTCTAAAGTGGAAAATACATGTAAGGTATACAAACATGCACATCAGTGGACAGAGACAATACTCACACTAGTCAAGTTCATCCAAGGCTCAGCATCTCTAGGACCATATAATAATGTTCCTAGAAAGTTTTATTCCTTAAAGGCAGGATCTATGTACTCCGTTGCAACTGTTTCTGGAGTGAGACCATCAAATTATTTCTCATGTGTTCTTCTCTGCAGTACCATATACCAGCAAGCATCTCAGCCTGTATGACACACAGAACTAGGGATATGCAAGATGATGTCCATAGCTTTTACTTACTTGTTGCTTAAAAACTCCGTAATAGCTGTGATCAGTGGATTCATACACAGATGGGTGATTTTTGTTTCCACCAGCAGCAGACAAACCATTGCAAGTCCAGTTCTTAACAATTCTAGAACCCACTTGGCTTTTTCAATTTGGAGCAAAAAACATTTGTTGGAACAATCTCTGTCAATCACATAGCCTTTTTTAAAATTAGAAAAATCTGTGCAAGAAGAAGGGAAGGATGGATTTAGCTAACTGTGACTCCATAGGCTCCCTGTTCCTAATCTTCCCTTATCCTAAAGAAGTGTAAATGGGCTGTATCTCACCTGAGGGGGCACTGCACTTATTTTTCTTAAAATGGCAGGGCCATATGTGGAAACAGTAATCATGTAACTCTTAAAAATATTTAATGCAGTACTTTATTCTTGTTGGAGTGTTTCATTTCAAGCATAGTTTACTCAAAAATATATATTTTTTCAGAATAATTTCTTCTGAGTTCTACAAACAGGGTATAGAACTAGAAGAAAACTTAACTAAATATTAAAGATATGATATCCATTCATGATATCTTGAGGGTAAATGTCCTAGGACCTAGGAACCCTTTTTATGGCTTCATCCTGCTGTTGATTCCTCTACATAAAAATTTTCACAGATATTAAGCAAGTGGGAACACTTAAATCTTCAGTAATAAGACGAATGTTCCTCTTTGCAGCTAGTGTATCACCATTGCTGTCCCAAGCCAGGCAAGGACAATAAAATATGAACAGTAAGGGCAGTAAATCCTGATAGTCCATCCTGATCCCAAGTTTTTAAAACTTAGTATGGACTCTTTTAACAAGCTTAGTACACTACTGTGCAAAATCTCTTAAGAGTTTTACAAGGTTATTTAAAAATTCATTCTGCCTTTTCTACGTGCCCTGCTTTGTTTTTCCTTTATGTTTTAAGAAATGAGGCTATTTGTTAAATGTTTGCCCTAAATGCAAAACACAATTACAACAAAATATTACAACAGAGTATTACTTCATGGTGAATTTTCAGATTGGTAAGCACATGAGGTGTCCAGAGGTCTAGCTGTAAATTTGTTTGGAATAAAGATAACAAATGATCCTAGCAGAATAACTCATATCTATTTTCCAGTTTGAATCTAAATTCTATCTCAAGTCCTGCATTATTTCTCAGTTCCAAATAACTTCCCGCATGCAAATTTTAGAGATTCTGAGTTGCTGGAAACTGTATACAATAGCAGTGGGTTTCTTCTTCCTGCCTTTAATTCAAAAACACTCTGTGAGACTAAAAACTAAAATGTTGGACTCTCTAATAGTAAGCTTATGTTTTCCTCTTCTCTGCCTTGCTGCTTCACTTCACACACACACACACGCACACACACAAAAGCAAAAACAAACAAACAAACAAACAAAACCACAAAGACTATATAAAACTTTCAAGAACCAAACTATAGTTTCTTCCAAAATAAACACCCAAACCCAAAATACTGAACCAAGCATACAAACAGAACAATATATAGTAATGTAACAATCCTTTAAGATCGCTGTGGATAAAACAAGCAGATCTGACTTAGTTGCGCATAGTTGGTACAACACCCGGATCTGCAGTATTACAAAAAAGGATGCATCTCCCTCAAACATTTTTGTCTGATCCTTGAGCTCAAATTGTCCACATCATAACACAGCCTGGTAACACTCTGGGTCCCTCATGGTGTAGAGTAACTTGCAAGCACAGACAGCATCAAATACCAAATTCCTCTGAAGTCAATGGATCCCCAAAGAGAGTGTTTGCCATCGGACTATTTATTCCCCAAAATAGAGCACCTTACAAAATACCAGTTAACAAAACGATGTAGACTTTGATTTGTGAAAAAAATGAAACACAAAGACTGACAAAATTCAAAGCAAACTCTGCTTTTTTTTATCTTGGCTGGTCATGGATCTTATTTTCCTCAAACTACTGTTAGATGGGTTTCTTTCTATCTCCTCTTCCAATTTAATTTTTACTCTGTTTCTTTGGTGTTTTGTTTCATATGTTTTTGAGAAGAAGCAAACTATGTCTCCATTGCAAATTTCTGCAAATTAAGACAGTAGCTGAAAACAAGACCATTAATGATATCTGTTTAGCATTAATTAGAAGTCATAAAGTATTTATCATGTGTATAGCCTCAGTTAAAAAGCTCACTTCCACAAATATGTACCATGTGTAATTCCTAAAAGCTAAAATAAAGCTTTCTTGGAATATACTCAGTATTGTAACTTTTTGACTGCCATACCGTTTCTTCACTGTGTATCTTATCATCCACACGCATCTATCACAAGTAATTAATCAAAGTTCCTTTTGAACAAGTAGTTTGCTGTGGAGAGTTTTGTCTAAACTGAGATTAGCTTTGGTTTGCCCATAACAAGGATCCAAAGGATTATTGCTGGGGGTCTCACAATAGGGTACAAGAGAAGGAAAATAATTATTTTTCCAAAATTTTGAGTAGTGTAGCTATATTTACTTTCTATATTAGCAAAGTTCACTTAAGTTTTCGTATTACATGCCAAATTATGTAAATTTATGCTCTCAGCATTATATAATGGATTATTATACCTTGTCAAATACAAATCTAATACTTAAATGTCTTACAGTTCAATCTCCTCATTATAGATCTGTATAACACTGTATTTACATTCTATCATTATTTCTCATTTTAATTATATATATTCAGCTTTACAGAAGCTTGATTTCTTTTTTTCTTCTTTCCTTTAGGTTATATTTAGTTGGTTTAATTCAGACTTGGGCCCTTCTGGCATTGTCATTAACACAAACTGAATATAATTAGTACTTTAATGTACAATAAATAATCCTGTACAAGTCAGTTTTTTACATTACTCCATCCCTTTTAAAAACAAACTTTTAAACCTATTTTCCATTCATGTGCTAAATTGTTTTTTTTTCTTTTCCCAAGGATAACTGAGTAGAGACCAGAACGCAAAAATATCAATTGAATATTCTTTCACTTATCAACTCATTTCAACCCTATTGCCCTCAGTACTTCACTTCCATGTGTGTTTTGTACTGGGATAGCATCAATCAAAGCGGCTCAATGAAGCATCTGTTTGTAGCTGAGTCACTCCAAGTCTCCTAAAGGACTTTAAGGGATTTGAGTTCTTGGATTCTAAACTACTGGCTTACTTTCTAAATTTACCCAGCCACAAAAGAATGGATTGCAAAAAACTGGAGAGACAAATGCAAGCAGAGATAATGAAATTGCTATGAAATTCAGAAAAATAAGAATATTACCAACCTATTTTTTTTTTTAATCATGATTTGCTGCCATGGTAATACAGAAAAGTCTCAAAAGCTGAATTTTTTAAAAAGTAAGTATACTTTTACCTCCGCCTTTCCACCTCCAAATCCACATACTGCAAATATTCAAACTGAAAATAATACTACTTTTTTATAGCAGCTTTGTGACCTAATCCATTAAGGTCTCACCAAAAATCAGTCCATCAGTCCAACAAAAGTAAAAAAAGAAACCCTCTGAAACTAAAGAACTCAGAGCAAGCATAATTTCATCAAGCCTCTCTATGAATATCCTTTCCAATAAGAAGAGTTAGAGGAAGAAAAAAGTGAATTCAGATAGAATTACTGCCTAGTAAAGTGGTCCCCAATACTACGAGCTTTCAGAAGGATGCAACTGTTTTACAGTTAAGATTGAATTTTACACTGAAGCTCAAATCCCTTAAATTAACATTAAATATCATAGAGAAATTATTACCAAAGTCATGCCACTTATATAGGACAAACTAATTTTCATGTCAGAATGAGCTGTGGCCTTTCTGAAATGAGTTAAGTGAGAAGTCCAGCTCCCAGCAGACAAGCAATCAGGGAAAGAAAAAGAAAAAAGACCACCAGAGTTACAAATACACTACTCTCATCCTTTGTTCAGTGAACACATTAAAATATAGAAAGTATCTGCGAGAGACTGTGATAATTTATACTTCAGAAACTTAAAGTACAGACAGTTTTGACCGTTACATGTTGCTTTTATGCAGGGATGAGTTGGCAGACTTAATTTCAGTCCAGGTTAATTTCCAGCTCTGCTATACTACTTTTCTTCCTCCTTCATCTTCTTTATGGTGTTCCTGTGTTTTCTGCAGATTTGTCTGACATGCACCATTCTGTTAATCCTTGCATAGTTCAGTAAAATTTCAGTTTGTTGAACTTCAGAATACAGAGCTATGCCATTATGTCCTGATAATTTACTTTGAGAAACTGCTGGCATGTAATTCTGTCATTTAATACTTCTCTTTTAATTCTGTTGATAATTTCAGTTATGTTATAAACATCGGTGACTTATTGGCAATATAACACAGAGACTGTGTTATACATATTAGTTGTGCAGAAAAATTACTTATGTACAGCATTCATTTGAAAGTTCAAAATCATTCCAATATATGAAAATTTTTACTGAAGTAGGAAATAACTTGGCACAGCTTCTCCATCAGTAAGTTGGAGACACCATTAATGTTTTAAAAATATTACTGCTTTTTCTCATGCATCTACCTATCCTGATACTGTTTTACACTTTAGCAATTAACTAAATGCAAAAGAAAATAAATAACAAAAATCTTTAGAAGACTGATTATCTGTCATTCATTCCAAAAGATATATGTTGTTGTTTTTTCTTTTTCTTTTCTTTTTTTTTTTTTTTTAATGATTTACAAAGTCTCAGCTATCTAGGATCTGAGCTGCCTGCAGTTTAAATCTATTTTCCAGGTCATCCTTGATTAAGAGGCATTTAATACATCAGACTTTGGGATGTTTTACATATACGATGAACCCCCAGTTTTCTAGTAGCCTGTACTACCCTAGAAAAGTAATAATGCCACAGAGGTTTTACAATGCCTATTGGACAAGCCTGTTTGGCAAGAACCTTTCTGGCCATGAAAAAAAGCATCAGCACAATTAGCCTAGAATGTGATCATAAATCAAAACTCTGCAGTTTACACAAGAACAACAATAGCACAAATGCTTTTATTTTTCAGAGGCCCAAGCTTTGCTCCTTCTTTCCAGCGCTGAACCCTTAACGCCACGGCCTGAGATCATATGAACACTGAAGGCATCCATGCGGTTTGCTGTCAGTTAGCATCGCTGTCCTTTGTGAAGTGCAAAACCAGAGAGGCATCATGCAGAATGTTAGCTCCACTAAATCCACAGAGGAAAAACAAAAAGCACTGATCGGCTTAAGTGGGGCCAAAATTTGACAGAATGTTTTTTTTGTACACATTTGCAATGTCTTCAGAATCTGTGGACTGGATACTTTGAATATGGCATCAGCAACTCAACAGGACAGGGGTGGGTGGATGATATAATTTGGAAAAGCTCCTGGGTCAAGATAAAGGAGATCACTTACCAATTACTGTCATGGGCAAAACAGACTCAACTTGGGGAAAAATAATGTAACTTATTGCCAGTTAAAGCACACAGCAGGGATGCTGAGAAACAGACAAAAATGAAAACACTTTCTCAGCCACCCCTCTTCTTCCCAGCCTCAACTTCACTCCTTCATGCTCAATTTCTCCATCTCCCAACCCCTCCCAGGCTGATGGGGGCTGTGGCCAGTCCTTCTCGGCTCCTCTCTGCTGCTCCTTCCGCCTCTTCCCCTGCTCCAGCGTGGTCCCTCCCCAGGCTGCAGGGCAGCTCTGCCGGGGCAGAGCCTGGGGCACCTCCTGCCCCCTCCTCTCCCCCGGGTGCCTGCGGGGCCGTTTCTCACACCGTTCCCTCACCCCTCCCTGCCGTGTGGTGTTTGCCCGCTCCTCCCCAGGCTGTCCCCGAGGCGCCCCAGGGTGGCTGCGGGGCCCGGCCGTGCCCTGCGGTGGGGCCGTTGGAGCCGGCCGGAACCGGCTGTGTCCGGCACCAGGCAGCCCCGGCCTCGCCTCACAGAGGCTGCCCTGCCACATACACCACCTTGCTATGTACACCCAATACAGATTTTTTTTTTTTTTCCTTTTATGCCCTTTTTACTTCTTCAGGGGCATTCCATAACTTTAGCAACAACAAAGAAATAATTCTCTGAAGAAAGAAATGATTGTACTGCTTTTCTCTAGTCAGCGGGATGAATTATGTAAAAGTGAAGCTAGTCAGGAAGGAGATGTAGTGAAAGAAAAAAAGCTATAAATTGTTCCATATTTTATAAAACAGAAAGAGGAACCTTCAATTTGTAAGGAAGTGCACTTACCAGTCTGATTGAAAAATATGCCTGATAACACCCAGAGCAGATGCAGGGGAAGGAAAAGTATAATAAAAAAACTTGTCATACATGCACCAGATGGGAGGTATGATAAAAACCTTAAGGTGCCGAAACACATCAGTGTGTAAGATACTAAAACAAAGTTTACATGTCAACATTGTAAATGTTTTTTTGGTAGGTTGTGTTTTTGTTTGTTTGTTTGTTTTTGTTTTTGTTTTGACAGGGAGGAAGATAATGGTTATGAAGAAAACTACTTGCAGAGCAAAATATGGCATGATAACATTGACTCAAGAAAAAGCAGTTGTAATTAACTTTTGATTGTGTTGTCTAATATAAACTGACAAAATATCTGCTGCAGTAGAACTGCACACTTAAAAAGAACTATACACACTACTGTATTTAATTTTTTCCAAAGTATATTCAAAATTTCAATAGATTTTCAAATAATTTTAATGGATTGTATCTACAAAAGAGTTTATTTTCTTTGGGATTATAGGAATTAATTAATTAATTAATTAATTTAGGGTGGTGGAAATAGAAAAAGGAAAAAATACTGTGATTATTTTGAGCTACAAATATTATTTCAGGTGCTTATAAGTCAACACATTTTGGGAGGAAAGAAGCCAAAAGAGAATGAAGTGCTGAGAGTATTAAGTAAGAGCTAAATTTCTTCCCATTGGTATACAAGCTTAGAATTTCTTAACTGTCAGCTGACTGGATGTTACCATAATGATTTTATTTTCATTTCATTGTCATTTTGTATTAAACTTTCTGAACTTAAAAAAAAACTAAGAAAATGTGATAGAAATTAAGGGGTAAGAAATATGTTTAAGATCTTTATTGCAAAGCAATTTACTGCTAATTGTTTTGAGGATTGTCTTGAAGGTGATATTAACCCCTAAACTATACAAGCTTAGGAAGAATGATAGATAGTTAATTCTGTATTTTGAAAATGGAGTTATTAGTTAGTTGAGTATTAGATAATAATTCTGTTATCTGGAAAGTCCGAAGTACAGCTCTGAATCCCAGTATGTTGTTAAAAAATTTGTTTGCCTGTTTCTCCCATTGTTAATGAAAATAATCTCGCTTTATTAAAATATATATATATATTTGTTGATTTTGTTTTACAGGGAAAAACAACTCTCAGAATACCATAAAATGTGATAGTCCTAATCCCCTTGATATTCTATTCAGTAATTCTTAAAAGCAAAATAAATATAGTCTGAAAAAGAAATCAGAACATTCTATTCCTTCTGTATTATTCCTCAGCTTTCAGAATCCCTTTATTTTCCCTTCCTAGCTCCATGAATCTCCCACTTTCGGCTATACAAATACCAGTGTCAGGAAGTGATCCCACACAGTGACCCAAAGAGGTTTGGGTATGTCTAAAATTCATGTTTTGCACTTGTGAGATAAGAGCTATATATTAAAAGTTATTGTTCAAAAGCAATGATGCAGTTATTACTTTGTCATGATTTTGGCTGGGACAGAGTTAATTTTCTTCATAGAGGCTCACACAATGCTGTGTTTTGGATTTTTGATGAAAACAGTGGTGATGTTTTTGGTTGTTGCAGAGCAGTGCTCACACAGAGCCAAGGACTTTTTGCTTCTGGTGCTGCCCTGCCAGCGGGGAAGCTGGGGATGCACAAGGAGCTGGGAGGGGACACAGCCAGGACAGGTGACCCAGACTGACCAAAGGGATGTCCCATACCATGTGGGGTCACGCTCAGCAATAAAAGTTGGGGTAAAGAAGGAGGAAGGGGGGGACGTTGGGAGTGATGGCGTTTGTCTTCCCAAGAAACCATTACATGTGATGAGCCCTGCTGTCCTGGCAGTGGCTGAACACCTGCCTGCCCATGGGAAGCAGCGAATGAATCCCTTGTTTTGCTTTGCTTGCGTGCGGCTTTTGCTTTCCCTAGTAACCTGTCTTTATCTCAGCCCATGAGTTCTGGCACTTTTACCTTTCTGATTCTCTCCCCCATCTCACCTGGGGAGAGTGAGAGAGCAGCTGTGTGGCACTTAGCTGCCTGCTGGGGCTAAACCACAACTTACTTTTACTTGACTGCCCTCTTGCTCAGATGACATTAGTTCTGCATATGCCTAAACTGCGTAGGTTGTTCAGAGGTTATGAGAGATGAAGACGGCTGAGCATTGATTTTGAATTTCAGCAGATGGAATTATCTTTCTTACATAACAAATAAGTGAAGTTCTAGCAAATTAGACCAAATCAATGCTTACTTACGTTGTAAAGGGTTGTTTTGTTTAATTCCCAAGGGTGGTCATCTTGAACCACAGTTTAACAATTTGCAATGACACAAACCAATAATGTTAATGAAAACCAAAACTAACCAACCAAATGAACAAAACTGCTCTCTCCCCACTCCTAGTTATTTTTTTCTCTTCTCTGTTCTGTCCCTTTTTACCACCACAAACTTCTGTGGACTCGCCCGCGTTAAATCCCAGAAAAAGAAAAAGCTTTGTTTTAAGATGGATCATCTTCCTCATCCTGCATGCAACTATGCCTAGCAGCAGCCCAGGCTGACATAGCAGTGAGACAAATATGGACTCTTTCTGCAGCAGCACTGGCTTAAAGCATCTGTGAACCTCAACTCAAGAAGTAATGTCCTGGGACTCTCGGAAAAAGAGAGGAAGGGAAATGTGATACCAGAAACACATTATCAATACTTCTGCATGTTTAAAGATTAAATTATGTTATTAAGACTATTTCTACACAGTCTGGGAAAATTCTCTTTTTTAACAACATTTACATGTTTTGTCTTTACAAGATACAGTGGTGTAGCAACGCAATGTTCAATAACAACACTGGTAGCTGAGAGCTGTAGTAATATACATTGACACTGTAATAGTCAGTTATGGTCAGGCTGCATTGTCATGGTAAGGACCTTGTTAGTGAGATGGAAGAGGCAGAACATCAGTCAGTATATTATCATAAATGCACAACTGCATGAAAACAGGATTTGTAATATGCAGGCAATAGCTGGGATAAGTGCCAGATTGTAAGTCTTGAGTAATCTTTAAAAAGGATGACTAAGGCTCACATTTGCAAAAGAAACTGCACACTCCAACTGTGAATGCATGGGAACTCTTAGGTTGTTAAAAACCTGATCTCTCCAGCAAAATCCACAGCCTTGAGACAAGCACCAAGCTACATGTAGGACATCTGATGAGTATTAAGTGTCTTGGTAAACAAGGTACAGAGCCAGTGTTCTGAGTGAACCTTAACTACTCAGCAAAGGGCCCTTAAATTCAAGGGACAGGAAAAGACTTATTTTATCCATGAGTCAAGTTTATGCAGGGCATCCCTCTTCCCATCATAGAAAGATCCAAGAATCCTCTTCTGAACTAAGCAATGCTAATGCTTGCTAGGGTCTTGTGCAAAATGCAGCATTCCTGAACTCTGTGGAGTACACGAGTTTTTAATGGAATAATGGCATGAGCAAGGTGAGTGAGCCAGATGTAGACAATTCTCCCTTGTTACAGTCTTTCTCCTCTTTGTGTGCTCCTTGCAAAACCTCTTACAATTTCAACTTGGTGCTGAAAATATGAAGATTGAAGAGTTAAAAAATTCTCAAACTTCTTGTTAATAGTCAACATATATACATATATATACAAATGTCCCCCCCCCCCCAAAAAAAAAAAAAAGGAGCAGGAAGTAATCACTTGCTTTAAAGTACAGAGCAAGGAAAAGAAGTTCTATTACTTCCCTTTCTCCTCTTTATCACCTCCTCAATCCCTTCTTATTTGACAAATCAATTGCTGAATACACACCAAGGATTTTTATTCCTCCCTCTTCTCCACTCCTACCAGAAGCGATTACCAAAAACTTCCTATTCAGTATGGATGCCCCGGCCAACAGATTATAAATTCTTATAACAAGGTATCATTACTCCTGTCCTAATTCATTTGGCATAAAGGAATTAATGGTTCATTGAACCAGAAAGGACAAACAGACTAGAAAAGTGATCATACTAATCACTTAAAAAGAAGGAGACCTTGGTTCCAGTGTCAATTTCAAAGACCTTCATAAAACTTCAGTGAATAATATCGAGTACAGAAACAGTCCTTAATGAAAGGTCTACAAGAGACTGTGGTGGTGGGAACAGCAACATTTTAAAAGAAGAGAAGAACTAGCATTACTAGTTAAAATAAACTTTGTTTATTTATCCTTTGTTCTTGCTTTGAACAATATAATCTGGGTTGTTTTTGGTTTGGTTTGGTTTGGTTTTGCATAAGATTTCTGAGAAATCTAAAACAGCTGCCCTTTAGAATACAACAGGCTTTTTAAAAAAAATACATGCAATTTTATTTTTTAATGATGTGCAGGTTGAAGTAGTCATTAGTAAGGAAGCATGTAAAAATAATTATGAATGGTTTCTTGAATAAGTTGAGCAAAACTGCCAGGTGGGAGACTGTAACTTTAGTGTTGGTGAATTTAGCAAAAGATTTGTTAAAACTCAAATTTACAGAAATCCCAAGCAAAGAGAAAACTTATTAAGGGCACCTATGTGTGCAGAATCTACAGAAAACATGCTCAGCCCACACTTAATGTGAAAAATTACCTGTGTACTTTTAAGTAGCTCCTACTTATGAATTTAAACCTTTTAGCGTCATGATAGTTTATTTCCAGAGGTTAGCAGTATTTGGTATCACCGGTGTCTGCATGGATTCTTCAGACCATAGCACAGCAATGATCAATACCAAGTGTGGGCTTCTGAGGTTGAAAAATAGTATAATTGACAGTGAAATCTACATTTACCTGAAGATTTAATATTACTGCATGAAAATCGAGCCAGTCATAGAAGCATTAAATTTCTATACATTTTTACATAATAGATAATAAAGTTAATCTTTATGTTGGTATGCCAAGATGCATAAGATTTTATATGATCAGATTATAAAGTACCTAAAGCTGAAATTTTTATAACTGCTACACTGCTACATTGTCATATATATATCTTCAAAAAGAGAAAGACTGTAACAGCTGAAGCTTAAATCCCCTTTTAAACATCTTTCCATTAATGTTCAAAGTCTCCTGACACCCTTAAGTTTCCAATTTTTAGTGTCAGAACAACATGTCTGCTCCTTTTTTTTTTAATCAGCCAACATAAAAATAATAACACATAGCAATTTTTGTACAATTATTTTCAGCAAAACTTTGTCCAGAATGTAATTTCTGATGAAGTTAAAGCAAAACAGAGGCTCGATACTAGGTGGTTCATATTTCACTTGAGTGCCTCTCTGTATTTGGTTATTCCATGAGTAGGGATGGAGAATGTGACTCACACACTATAAAAATAATCTTTTTTTTAAATAAAATTCCCATTGTCTGGTTGTCCAAATCAGTATATAACAAGTGCAAGAATTGTTTCAGTAGGAAGTCTTCTTTAACAGGATTGTTTGGTATTATTTACCCTGTATTTAGAGGCACTTCAGAATCTTTGTGATAGTTTGTGAAAAGCAGATGCCAGGTAATTTTTGCAGGTGAATATAGATGAAGAACAGATATTTTCACTGTTTAAAAAAGTACCCTTGGAAACAAGACCAGCCAACCTCTTAGAAAAATACAAACATTATTCAGATTTATAAAAAAGCTTACACCGAATTTTGTAAACTTCTGTAAAAGCCCATTAGTTTTCAAAAGTCTCTTGAATGTAGTGGAAAACGGTATAATACTATATTCTGTAAATGTTGCCTCCATGTTCCAGTGTGGTCTCAGCAGCATGGAGCTGTTTTCAGTGTAGTGTTACCTGGCTGATTAAAAACAAAAGCAGTGAATATTCTCTTTTCCTTTCCTTTCCTTTCCTTTCCTTTCCTTTCCTTTCCTTTCCTTTCCTTTCCTTTCCTTTCCTTTCCTTTCCTTTTTTTTAAGCATTTTGCTGCTTCCTGCAAATTCTAACATTCATGTATAAACAACTTTCTAATTAATTTTTCCCATCAGACACTCACTGAGATGTAAAGCTATATGTTCTATTGCTCTTCTAACACAACCCATTTCCACTCACACAGTTATAGATGAGGTTTTACTGCTTGAAATTCTAATTACTTATATTACAGAGAAAACAAATCTTTAAAAAGAGGAAACATTTTTTTATGAATTTTCTTTTATTGAAGTAAAATAGGAGAAACTACATCAGTGACTCTACATGACATTGATTAGACCAGCCTAGGTATTTGCAGGTAATTAATTATTAGTGAGCAATGATATAGTGGGATTCTTTTCTATTGAATTCTATAGCTGCTAATTCTACTACTGAATTTCATCATAAATGGATCAGTTAATGAAAAGGCTAAATGAAGAGCTATGGAAAAGGAGCTGGGAAAAGAACAATAAAACATTAAATATTTCCTATACCCTTGAATTCTCACAGATCACTGCCACTGTTTGTGGTGGGCATATTCCATGTTGTTGCATAGTGCCAAATAAAATACTGAAAAACAGGAAAATATTGGAAAAATTGTAACAAAACCTAAGAAAGTTTAATTATGTAAAGTATTAAATACTGAGAAAAGCAAGAAAATGATTTCATGATTTCTGTTCTGAGTGGATGAGCTATCATTGTTTTCAGACCTCATGAGGGATAAGTGCATGATCTCACAAAAGACAACCTTATCATTAAATAGTCTGTTCAAGATCCCATTATTAAATAGTGTTTGTTTAGGATCTTCTGGAGAGAGCTAAACAGTCCCTCACCTCCTCCTTCTAAGTTTTTGGTGAGATCTGCATGTAGGAAAAATAATGAAATAGCTGTAAGGGTGTAGTCCACAGGACTGCACAGCCTGGTGCTGATGGTAGATGCATTTCCACTGACTTTCCCAGTATGAGTTTGCACGGGGTCCAGCCCACAGCTTTCTCAGCAGTGTTTGATTTCTGGACATGGTGCTGCTTAACATGCTCTAGGTGTCACTGCTTGAACATGGGAGTTGGACCACATGACCTCCAGAGGTCCCTTCCAACCTCAACCATTCTGTTATTCTTTGATGTGCAGAGACATAACCTCTAAGGCTAGGCACTGAAACAAGTAGGCCATGAATCACAGCCTGCTTCTGAGCAATTTAGGTGGAAGTACTTTGAGAAATAGGTAGCATGTACTGGATAAATATTGGGAGAAAAATGAGAAAAAAAGAAAGAACAAAGAGAAAGTACACATGAATGTTAAAGAAACAATATAAGGGTATAACTATTTAAAGGCATTTTTAGCAGACTTGATGTATTCAACTTACAAATTATACCTTCAATTGAAAGAAATGTATTGACTAAAGAAGGTGGTTTGGCAACTTTGCAGTAGTTTACCAAAATCTACCGTATCTGTGAGTATATTGCTAACACTATTTTAAGAGTACTGTTGCTAAAAACAGTTTGTCAGATAAGCTGATATTTGCTCTTTTCCAAGGTGTCTGTAGATTCTTGAGCTTATATACGTATGGTAACTGTATTTCTTAAACACTAGACAATTATATTAAGTATCAGACATAGTAGAAACTATAATAATCAAATACATGTCAAAAATAACAAAATTGAACAAAGTCATAAGGAACGAAAGAGAAGGGATTCAGATATATCTGGTTATTTACTTTTGTTTCGTCTTAGAAAAGCATTTGATAGTTATTAATATATGTATGTTTAATACATAAATAATAGTATTTTCCCACTTCTTTCAGAGCAAGGACTTAAAATCTGAATGCACTGATATTATGGCTGCCTGATTTCTCTGATGTTCAACTTTGAATTTGATGATTCAAAGTACATACCAAAATGATATTTTGTTTTCATGTTCAGCGAGTTCATTTTCAGGATGTGTGAAGTTAAGAAGTCATTTGGTTTGTGTACCTATTATTTGCCCATTCACTATGGTGGGTTTCTTTTTAGAAATGTGGCTCATCTTCAGGTTAACTGAGAAAAGTGGTTCATCGTGTATAGACTACTAAACAGACTGTCAGATGTTAATAACAGGGAGTTCATTTCATGGCACAAATATAGTTTCTGAAGTTAAGATAAAGTTTGTTAATTTTTTTTATTATTATTGTTGCTTATTATCATAAAGCAGGACACTTGTGCATAGTTTTTATTCCAGTGTAAAAGCTGAGCCTCCAGGCTTTTTAGTTACTTCTATTTTTGGATGCAGCATTCTGTTTTCCAAACATCATATAAATTTTCAATGTCATTTATTATAATTATTCTCAGTAAATAATGGTTGTCTTAAATGACGATGAAAGCATCTCTGGTATCATCATAATCCGAACAAGAACACTAGAATATAACAAAAAGGAGCAATATAATATCAACTTTCGAGTAGTAAAACCTGACTGTGTTACAAATTCCGTCCATCATTGCCCTATCTCAGGCTTGAATTGACACTGCTAAGGTAAATATTTCCTAGCCAAGTCAGGGCTGTGTGCTTTTTAACACCCTGCTCCATATTTATTAGATCAAGTGTGTTTGCTCCTCCTTCCCTTCCTATATATAATATATTCTCAATAAAAATTTGCTAATATTTTGTTTCAAGTCTTAAAACAAACCTTTTTACATGACATAGCTATTTATCATGAAGAGAATGCTGCACTATTCGAAAACAGCAATGTAATTTACAGTATTAGTATTTTGCAGATTTTTCATTGACAAGTGGTTGATTAACTTTTGTCTTGGAAAATTGATCATATTTCTTTGAACATTACACTATTTGCCTCATAGCAAAAGGGGTAGTTTTATTTTAAAAAATAATTTACTCAAGCAGCATTGAAATGTATTTATACTCCCTCCACATTGTATTTATCACTTTAATAGGAGAAGTTGTCCCAGAAGTTGTCCCAGGGGAAGACTGTCATAAAATTGTTTGGAGAAGTGGGATTTTTATGTGCTCATAAACAGGAGCAAGCATCTTCAGGCCATGCATTAGTGAGCTGTTTCTGCTTTTCATGATGAGCTGAAGTCACTTAGCTTTCAGTGTTAGATTTCATCTGAGGTATGCACCAATAGCCAATGCTCCTGCCTCTCCCCGTCGCGGCTTATTAACAATTTAGTTTCACACCTCCTCACGCAGTCCTCCCTGTGGCTCTGCAGCAGGATACCTTGCCTACTAGATTTCTGCTCCTCCTTCTTCTGTAGGCCGTTAACTCCAAGCAGCGTGCTCCGGTTGGCAATGTATTCCTTCCTAATTCCTTCAGCCAAATGAATGAATGTCTCCTTGCTGAGATATAGCTGCAGGATTTTTATCTCCTTAGAATGCCTCCTCAAATCTGTTCCAGCACTGTAGATCCTCTCTTTGGCAACCTTCACTACCAGTGGTTCGAAGGCCTAAAGAATTAAGAAATGTATTTGCTTAAATCTTGATGACAGGTGAGCATCTTTTTGAAGGGCAGATCAAAAGATCTACTGAAAAGATTCATCAGTTCCACTTAATTTTAACCTGAATCAAGTAGGTTTAATTACCAATATAGCAACTAAGTATGGGAGTAGAAGTACTATTTATAATGTCAGGAAAGACATTTTGAGAGAGTAAATTAGCATACTATGACAGAAGTGTTAGTTGTATTTGTAGAAGTTACTAGTAGTACTGTGTTCAGAATTCAGGAATATGTGCCTGAAAAAATAGGTAACTTGTTGCAGTATCAGTAAATAAGAAGTGATTGCTCCGTGATACACGGGTAATATTTTGCTCAATGATCCAAAGGTAATATTTTGCTCAATAAGACAGATAAGAAATCAAAGATCAATTTATTGCTGATATAAATGCATACTCTCCAGCAGCTGTGCTTTGCTATTTATAACTGACAGGACAGTAGAGAGTATAGCATAATTATGACACCTGACATTTATATGCCAGTTTATATGCAATTCATTAATAAGATATTTCATTTTCTCTCCCCACCCAAACATATTTGCATTTCCCCTTCTGTCTATGGCCAAAGAAAGGAATGATTTTACCTGAACTAACCACATGAGTGTAGGTATTAAGTAGGAATCAAGAAGATATTCTAGGTTAAGACATAATTCTGATTTTCTCTTTTAATTGGGCATCCAGATTCCACTTTCTGACATTAGGGCAGTTTTCAAACCTTGAATCTTGCAAACCAACTAGTATTTTGAAGTATCTTGAGCAGGAACTTCTTTTGACTTTCTGTTGACTTTTTTCCTTTCTTGAAAATAAACTGCAAGTACTGTCTTTGCAGCTTCTGGATGCTGCCCAAAACTGTCTGTCTTGATTTAAAATGTGCTTGAGGACAAGGTTTCAACCTTGTGATTCAACATTACCTTCCTTTCAAAATAATACTTGTCTAAATTACAGCTCCATATTATCGAATGCAGGTTGTATTTTGTGCAACTCTCAAGTCTTACAAAGAAAATCATTTCCTCTTTCTGCTTACTCAAAATAAATAAAGAAATAAACAAACAACTATTTAGAAATCTGTACATCTAGCATGTACAAAAGATTGTAGAAACTTGTCATGTAAAAATAAAAAGCACTATTTCTCATCCTGTTTGTTTCATCTGAATGCAATGAAATATGCCACACTACTGAAAACTCCGTTTACAGAACAAAAGCGCCAAGAGAGCAATAGAGGAAAAAATCCTCTCACCAGTACATAGGTACATTCCTTTTTACTTTATACACTTACACATGTAGAGGATGTTTTAAAGCAATGACATTTTCAGTCATAAGCAGCCTCAGGCAAACATTAAAATAAGTATGGAAATAAGATATCTTAGGCCAACTGTATACCAAAGTAATTGCAATAGTGTAAACTTTGTTTTTATTGGAATTTAACATAACTAGTTCAAAAGTGATCACAGTAGCCAGTTACATGTAGTCAGAAAACAGTGATTAAAACAAAAAGAAAAAAAAATTAAATAATATTTTAAAATAAGCTTATGAGGTTTAGTTTCATGCAGCTTTCACAATGTTAAAGAACTAAGCTCTAGTTCTGCAAAATTCTGTGTCTATGTACCTCCTCAGCATGTGAATAATCCCACTGGAGTTCATTTCAGGTTTAGAAAACTGGGCCTTGACCATGGGGCCCCCTCTTTTGTATTACTTCTGTGAAAGCTTCCAGCTAGCTAATGTCACATCTTTGCTGAAAATCTTCTTTGAAAAACAGTAATCACTTCCTTGACTTATTTGGCTCACTTTTTGTTTGCAGGTATAAGAAAACAATTGTCTGGAGTTTTCTATGTCAAGGTACAAGTACATTTCTAAAGATATAACAATTTTTTTTTGATAAGTACATAAGTACTTTTTTGCCTTTACATGATATATTACAGACAGTCTTGAGAACTTGTGCCAATTTTCAATCATCCGTAATATGAGTAAACATTCATCAGGGACAGAATTTCTATAAGCAAGCTGTCCTTCCCCCAGAAAAGAAAACAAACAAGAAACAAACAAACAGATGAATAGTGAGCCTTGAAGGAAAATATAGAAATAGAAGAAATGTGTTTTTTTCTTCTCTGGATATTAGCCTATGCAGCCAATTTTTGTCTGATATAAGTCAGATATGATTACAATAGTTTGTGTAATAGTTGTCAGTGATAGAAACCAACTGGATTAATTCTTCCTGCAAAAGCTGCCTCTCTGGAATATTAGTGGTTTATTTTCTGTTATTTTATTTCAATTTGAATATGAATCAAAGACATAAATATACGAACAATCTCTGCATATATTGTGGGGTCTGAATTTACAAAATACCAGATGAAGTACAGAGTGCTTCATTTAAGAAAGAAAGCGACCATAATTGAAGTTAATAAAGTATCACAATTCTAATTTCACTTCTATTTCAAACCATATGATAATCTGAATGAACAGCCCTACAAAGACAAGCCCTTAGAGCTTATATCAATAAGCCTGTTATTATTAAGCCTGCCTCAATAAGCCTGACGTTATATTGCCATATAATGTCAATAACTCTCATTCTGATTCTGTTATAGCAATTAAAAACAGAAAGTGAGCAGCAATTAAACTTTAATTATTTAGAGGCCAACAACTAAATTTTGTTTTAGCTTAATATTTATAAACCTTTTTATTCACTTTCCGAGTCACACCTATGTCCTTGTCTTCTTTCTATTTGTTCTTCCCATTTTCTTAAAACTTTCCTCACAGAGCAAGATGCTCATCACTTCTTCCTTTTCCTTTTTTTTTCCTATGATTTTCTGATTATGCTTTTTAGTATTAACTTTTCTTTTTTATTCTGGGAGTGCCTTGTTACAAGTTATAATTGGATCAATATTTGTATCTAAAAGAAAATGAAAAATTATGCTGAGAAAGTTAGCAAGGAACAGGAACATAGTCTCTCATTTGCTTCCATCAGGGAAAACTGAGAAAGGTTTTATGTGACTAACTTTCAGAAAATTCTATGTTTGAGAAGATAGTGTGTTTCAGCTAAACATTGAAAAACAGAAGAAAAAAATCTATTGTTGTATTTCCTATTCTGTATTTTTCCTACTTTCTCTATAAACTTTTCTTGGCTTAACTGACCTGTGTCAAGTAAAAGCATATGTGTATTTATATTCATACATTTCTATAAACATTTGTATGAATTTGCCTTAAGAATGCAATACATATAGAACATTCCTGTACCAGTAAGAGTGGGATATTTTAATCTATTACTGTATCCTCCTAATGGAATAAAAAGCTACATTTTGTAATAATTTTTCTCCAAGTGACTTTTAAATGGCATTAAAAGTAGCATCCATAGCTTCTTTTAAGGGATCCTCACTGATCTCACATATTTTGAAGCAACAATATTGACCTTGATTTCACATCTTAGAGATTCTGAATGTCTTCACCTTACAGCAGTTTATCTAATAGCTCATTCTCCTCATATGAACATGTTGCTAAGACTGATCAAATCTTTAATTATTACAGCTCTTTTATTGTTTTTTAAAAGTTCAGAAAATATATTGTCAATAAGCATCATGTGTATGATTCCTCCCCATCCCCCTCCTTTCTAGCTTGCAGAGAATAAAGAAATGTGAGGAAGGTTGAGAGTAAAGCATCCTGGGAGGGAGCCAAACATTTGTAATTTTAAATTTTGTGGTTTGCTTCCTGTTCAAGGAAGAAATATCAAGGGATAATGGAGAAGGAAGAGGAACAAAATTTTCATTCTAAATTTACTGTGAAGGGAAAAAAAAGATATCTTGTAAATATCTCTGTAAATATCTCTAAAGAATCCGTACCTCAGCAACATGTCCAAATTCTTTGATTCTCAAGAAATAAAAACTCTCCAGGGTCACACACATATAAAATATTAGCAATTTAATCATGCCAAAACCTAGACTTTAAAGTATAATTACCTTTGTGGACTTTTGGAAGTGTTCTCTTAGGAAGGGGGAATAACACAGAAAAGATTCCACATCTGCTGGGTTTAGATAATTTTAGGTTTTTGTTGATCAAGCTCTTCAGAGCAGAGTTAAATTGATGAAAAGACAGCTTTCCTCTGTGATAAGCTTTAGCCATAGAGATTATTGCGCATCTTGTGTTCACATCCTAGCAGACAGACCTCATGGAAATCCCATATGACTAGAAGGCAGATAGCCCATTTTCCAGAATTCTGCTTTACATTAGTCACTCAATACTTCTGAGAACACCAAGGCCTAATTAGTCTGCCTTGATTTTACATCTGCTAATGCATCATGTACAACTATACTCATCCACGGGGAGAGTCATCCTTCCTATCTCTCCTGACCCTTTCAGTACTCAAAAATATTGTTACAAGTCACTGAACATAGCAAAACAGAACATGCTGGTCCTGGGAACTACACCAGGAATTATAAGTCTCAGTAAGCATATTTCTAAAAAGCCATTGCATGTATGATTGGGGGTATTTTATTTTATTTTATTTTTTTAATATCACTACAGTTATTCACAATTTTTTAAACTATAAACAAAATAACTGTGACTGAAAGTTGCAGTTACTCCAGTCAGAATATTTTTTATAAGCAAGCATAAGTTCTCAAAGCCATAAATGAAAAATACTTTCTGGTATGTATCAAATAACTTTTTAACTTTATTCTCAAAATTGCATCTCCAGTTCTCCTATAACCATAAAGAAACCATGGAGAATTTCGACTGTCTTATCACAATGAATTGTGCACGCATCTATTATGAAAATTTGGGAAGTTAAAGCTCTTTTGACACCTGTTTAAAATTCATTTTACTCATCAGCATGTTTTCAATATTGGCTCCACTAGTGAATAGTATTTATTAATGAATCATAAAATCATAAAGTGTTGTTTGGGAGGGACCTCTGTGGGTCATCTAGCTCAACTCTGCTCACAAAGCGGGACTGTGTCCTGCAGTAGATCAGGTCAACAGTGGCGGAGGAGCTATGACCTCTGTGGGCATCTTGTTCAGCACTGCACTTGCCCTTCTGCTGACAAGGTTTTTAGTAAGGTTTGTCTTGAAGTTTCCAGTCCACAGCCTGTGGCCCCTGCCCACTTCCTTACATGTGAGTCTGTTGCTACTGAGAAGAGTTTGGCTCCATCATCTTTGCAATTCTCCTCTGAAGGGCTGTAAGGCTGTCAAATGTAGAAAGTCCACCTCCCTTCACCTCTTCTCAGGGCCTGTGTGCTTTAGCTACCATCTGGTAGCTCTTAGCTGGACCCTCTTGAACAAGATATGCCCAATTGTATGCAGCATCCCCAGTGCATCCTCACCAGTGGTGCACAGAGTGGGGAGCATAACTTCCCACAAATTCTGTATTGTTGGAACTGCAGCATCAGTGTTGAGACTATAGAATGTAGAACTTTTAGCGAGTTCTACAGAAATATAGAATTTGTAAAAAATATTTTCAGTAACTCAGATAGAAAAATTCAAATCTGACTGCATGAGAAGTAAGCTAGTTAAAGCAGAAACCACATCCTCTTCAGAAATGTCTGCATTCGTCTGGTAAGGAATTATGACCTAAAGACTTACCCACTAGGTCAGTTTATCCACTAAGGAAACCGTATTAGATACTGCGAATACTAAATAACTAAGAAGATACAAACAAAACTCAGATTCTAATGTATGAATTCAGCAGCAAACATGGTTACCCTGAAATCAAGACAAAAACATTCAATTCAGCTTTTCATTAAATACTCCTTAGTTCTTACAAGTGTTTCATAATGAATTCATACTGAAACTATCTATAAACACTACTTTCATTTTTAAAACAGAAAGAAAATAAAACCTGTCAAACATATTTGCCACATAAAAATAATCACATGAGTAAGAAGAATCATAAAATGAATGGAACTGCAACAATAATAGTAATCTTCTGATATTTTTTAGTCATTACCTTAAAAAGTCACTTACACTGAGTTTGTACAGCAAAACCAACCAACCAACAACAACAAAAAGCTTGGAAGTGTTATATTCTTCTCAAGGTCAGTCCCAGAATCTCAAAGGAAAGCTAAGTATCCTCTTTATCATGTCTGTCTTTTCTCCCTTGCTTAATGAATTCCTCAACATACTTTATTATTTTAAACTGATAATTTTATTTAGTCCCTCTTTGCTACATATAACAAATAGTTACAAATTAGTATAACTTATATTAATTGTACTTAAATGTAATACTAAAATGCTACCTATAGAGAGATCAGAAAGGCAAGGCTTCCTGAAGTTCATGCTGTATGCTGCCCTGAACAGGAGGATGAATAGGCTATGACAATGGAATACTAATACTTTAATCAAGTTATTAACTACTCATATTTCACACTAAGCTGACCTACAGGAGAAGTAAGAAAAATGTATTAGGTTTGGCAGATTTATGTCTGAATATTAATCTCTCTGGATTTGGGGGACACTGTTAGACACACCTTTATTTGTCGTAATTCAAATTATCTCCTCCACAAAAAGAAAATAAATCAAGCAAGCAAATTCAAGCCGGTAGTACCATAAGAATAATAAAAGTAGACTAACATTGCAGGCATTATCATTATGTTGTAACGATATAATTTTCCACAGTCATGGGTTTTCCTCAGTATGTAAAAAGATATGGTTCCAATATGGACAAGGTGAGTCAATGTGTTCATTGGTGCTAATGTAAAATGTGCAGCAGTGGTATTTTACTTATCCATGCCATATTGCATTTTTCATGTTCTTTCTATTTGTTTAGATGCCCACTGTTCATAGATAGCATTTTATGTTTTCTTGCAGCTGACAAAAGGCTCCTGAAAATTTTAGGAGCAGTAATAAAGGTGAACTTGCATTTCTTGACATTATGCCTTTGAAAGTTTCTATTCATCAGCATGTTTGAAATATGCTACTTTAATTGAAAGCTGTTTTCATAACCTTCTTACCACCTTTGTGTAAAAATATGTGCTTGATCTTATAAACTTACAGTAATACTCATTTGAATTTCAGAATATTGTACAAATGTGCCTAGCAACCTAGAAAATCAATCTTTGCCTTTTGGGCTCACAGCTAAGAAAATGTACTATCAACAGGTATGAACTCATCTTCATTATTGTCTGTTATCAGAAGACAAATGTTTGGTTGTCTTTATCTCAATCATTTCTATGCACATAAATAATACGTTGTCAGCTTTATTTCATTTAACCGTTCTTGACAGCTGGCAACCTTCATTGCAATATAGTACAGAGCGATATTATACAGGCTGAGTATTAATTTGCATCGTGAATGAAATTCAGTCTCTAACTCTTGAGGACAGGAGAGCATATCCCATAAACAACTGGTGTTAGAGTGGCAAATTCTGAGTTGGCAGCTGGCGTAGAGGACAGAAAGTAAATACACATAAACAGTATGCATTTACTTGGTTTCGTGCTGTGTATTTTTAGATATGGAAATTTTTGCTTCAAAATGGAACTTTTTTTTGGTATGGTGATTTATTGTTTTAATACTACACTGTACCTGAACTTCATTTCACTCAAAAATGATGCATCTTTCGAGAAATATTTTTTCCCTTTTAGGATACTGCCTCCAGACACTTCCAAAGCCCTTTTTACTTCCAGTCCAAAGCCACAAAAACGTGATTGCCATCTGAAACAAATGACTTGAGACTTTCTTTCTTTAATTTATGCACATATATATTATTATTACTTGGTAGGTCTTTTCATCCATCTGAATTTTGTCCCATCAGAATGGAAGCTGTCCACACAATTCCCCACCACAAATGACAATCTTGCAACTATGTTACAGCTCCACCTGCGTTTCAATCTTTCTAGTGTAGGATATTAATTTTGTGATTATTTTACTTAAAAATTTAAGTGGGTCTACTGACAGACCCACTCTACTAATGTATGTTTAGTGACATCGTTCTTAGTGGTTCCGAACTGAACTTGTCTTCAGTGTTTCTCCACTGAAGTGAATGCAAAAATGGATCTATTCAAAATGCGAAGAAATATTTTCTGAGTTTAACTGCAAAAATTCTATTTATGTATTTGTTTTAAGAAACTCATAAAATGAATATGAAGTGATTAAGCTGCAAGCTGGGCGCGGTGGTTGGGGGTGGGGGTGAGAATGTTTCTATGGGACCTGGCAGGAATTGAAATGCTCTCATTATTGCAAATGATGTGGTTTTAAAGTGGCCTCTTTGCTTAGAGAATACATGAGACCATATGTGTTGTCTAAGACAATGACATCCAAAGTGTTATCTAATGTAACTGGCTTATTTCCTGTGTTATCTCAGACAATGCTAGCAAGCTTGCTTGTTTTTCTTTCCAGGTGTCTTTGCTTTTTCTATACACAACATGGAGCTGCCAGGCATCCTCCTCCATCCATCAGGACTGTGGTTACTGCTATGAAAACTATATAGACCATCCATAAGGTTTTTTTGATTGTTGTTTTTGTTTGTTTGTTTGTTTATCTGTTTGTTTTAATAGTTTGTAAGTATCAAGTTTCAACATTTATGGATGTCTAGACCAGAATAAGGAAAGGAGAATACCTTTCTTATTACACTTTCTTATCACACACTGTTTATGCAAAGCAGTGTAAGAGTGACTGTTCTAAATTTCATACAGGAAAGATGTTTTTTAAAACTGTGGTTATGGCTCTCAAGAAAAACTAAGAGAAATGAATGTATATCTACAGAAGATATCTTACAAATTGAGACAACTTTCTCAAAACATTTCAGCTGAAAATTCCATATGCTTGGTAATTCAAATAGAGGAAGCAGAAAAAATAGAAATCTTGTTGTGAGCATTTTTTTTTATATTCAGTGCTTTAACATTATGAAACAAGTCGCACAATTCCTTTGAGACAAACCCAGTTCATTTCCAAGGTACGAATCCTGGGCTCCTCAATCGAGTTTGTTCCCTATCTATGTTTCTGAACAGAAGGAATATTTATGCTCTCCCCAGAAAATGTTTTTAAATGTAATTAACTCAGAACACTCTTCCAATCTTCTCTTGAAAATCCCAGTACATCTTTTCCTGAATCAAGTTGATGTTACCATCTGGCACGCATCACCCTGCGCACTGATTGTGAAAGAACGTGATCATGAGCTGTTCATCACCAACATAGACAGAGAAAGTTAAAAGTCATAGAAACTGAAAAGCAAGAAGCAAGCATTGCTCTAGACCATTTATTTTAACATAAAACAGAATTCAAAATAGTTTGTGCTTTATATGTTTCTTTTAAGATTGCATTTGAGAACACTATTATGTTTAAGCATATTGAAAGAGTTTAAGCAAGCCAGGATGCTGTTCGGTATTGAAATCATGAACATTAACATGTAACTCATGCGAACAACCACTTATTTTTTTTTGCAGTAACAGCTAATATCATGACAAGAGACAGAAATTGCTCTTGTATTCTTCTATCTTTTATAATTCAAATAAAACCAATTTTCAATTCCTTCATTCTACTGAGAAATCCTAAAAACCCTGGAGAATCTAAAATATGATATTACAAAGGACTACAGTTCAAACTGCAACCATATTTTATTCAGCTGGCATGGAGTAGAATGGGGATGTTTCAGTTTCTGTATCAACTTCATGCACTATCACCTTTCATACTTTGGAGATATGTCAAGAACCCCTAGGAAAAGGAGATGGAAATGATTATGTAGTACTCTTGATTTTTCAAATGTCAAGAGAAAGAAGGAAAGTTTGAATGTATTATTATGTCTTGCTAGTGCACTTCAACTCTCCTCCAGACATTACAGCTTACAAAAGTGAACAGTTTAACTCACTTTGCCAACGCTTCTCAAGCCTTACAGTTAAAGACAAAGGTCAGAGACAATAATATCTCAATTTTCTTCTCCCACTAATTGACGTGGAGTTACTATTAATTAACAAAATGATAGTGCAATTGCAAATGATTTGCCACCTCAGCTATGCCTTAGAAAGGTTTTTTTCTTCCAAATATATAATGATACCCATTATTTTTTTATTTGTGTTTCTTTTAGGCATCTACAAAAACAAAAACTTTAAGAGGGTACATTACTTCTAAAAACACATTCTCTGAGCACACTTTCTGAGATTTTTCAATGTGAATTTGTGGTTTCTGATAAGATTTTTCAGCTATGATATAAGACCCTGTGAAATCGTATTCCATTTTAGGACTGCCTTTTTCACTGAATTTATAAACTCAGAGTATTCCAAGTTTAAGAAAAAAATTCTACTGTTGTTGAAAAAAATCTGACTCTGAAAAATGCTGCTGTTTGTGAAACCTCTTAGAAAACATGGAACTGGTTCTATTAAATTGCTTCTTTTTGAAAAATAATGCAAAACACACTACCTTGCAAATCATTTATGATGGGGGGAGGGGGTTGAGGGGGAACGTGGAAGAAAGTTATTATTGAATGGATTGCTTGGGACAATGATTGACATAGTCAAAGTGTTTAAAACAGAGACTATTTTTTCTTTTTGGTTGTGTTTATTTATAGACAAGGACTATTCAAATAATTAAATACGTTACTCAAAAATGCCCTTGAATTGTCATTTAAGGGACACTATTCCCAAATGTATGCACCACTAAACTAACCATGCTCCCATTGAATTCAATGGGAAAACAGGAAGAAAAACTTCCACAGATTTACAATGGAAACAAAATGAAATCAATCCAATTCTTCCAAAAGTCTTATGTAAATATGATGACTGGTGTGAAAGGACTATTCAGCTTTCATTTATAGCATAGCAACTGCTATAGGCAACTAGGCTGAAGAAAATCACACCAGTCCAGTCAAACAAAAGTACATTTGTGAAAATGTACTTGTCACAGAACTCTCCCTTCTCTTGCACTCTTTTTCCCCTTCATTTTCCTTAAAATGTGAATATGGATTTTTTTGCTTTTCTGTAATAAAAAATAAATAAGGAACTTAATTCACTTCTGGCATTTACATCACTTCATTACATCCCCACCATCATTCAAAAAAAGTTCTCCCGCAGGCCTCAAAACCACAAAAGTTATATGGGGGTGAATTGTTTTGTTGATACATCTCTGCTGAATTTAGTTTTGAGTCAAGCATCTCAGAGCTGGGCTCCACGTGGATTTCCATTCTTAAGTCACACAGCCTGAAAACCATTTAGTTTTCTAAATTTGTTTCCTTCAAAAATGATGAAAGCTACAGTCATACTCTCATTAATAGTAATGTAAAACTGTAACTAATATTTTTATGCATTTTATAATTATCTTATGTTGTGTCCTTAACATATTCTGTGAATTCAGAATTGGCAGTAATGAACTTATGGTTAAAAATTCTAAAAAATAATATAAGTACACATAACTGCTGTCAGCCTGGTAATTAACAGCTCTCATTCCAGAAAACCATGAAGAAATGGGAGGATCTCATTTCAGTTTTACTCTGTTAAGAAAAAACAACAACAAAAAAAACAAACAAACAAACAAAAAACCCACAATTCGTCTGTAAGTCAAATAACTTTAGGAGTCTGATTTTTGGAATGGATAAGGCTTGTGGAACACTTCAGTCCATGCTTGTGAAACAACAATAATAAACATTTATTTTAGATTATTTGGCCCTAAATTATAAAAAGTACTGTATAGGCACCTGAGTAGCAATGCTTTAAGAAAACAGCTTGAAAGCTCTGACTGCAAGCTTTTGAGACAATCTTTTGAACCCTGTTAAAGACTCCACTTGATATCTGTTCTCTTTCTATCAAGGTTTTTGGAAATGACTCTTTCCTAGTAGGGAAAATACACTTCGCCAATTGCTTAACTCTTAACAAATATTTAAATTACAAAGGCTTCAGCATGCTCCCTGAATAGGGATGCATTGCTGAATTGGAGTTTTCAAACTCAGTCATTTACAGACTTCACCTTTTTCTTCTTTCTTTTCCTTGTTAATTTTAAATAGGATCAAATCCCATTTGGTGAATGTTGCTAATAAACAAGAAATTGCTGTTAATAAAGTATATTGGTAATAAATAAGATCCTAATTAATTCTTTCAGACACAGCATTATAATAACTGTTTTAAAAGAAGAAGTGACTGACAGTTTTGGGAGTAGGGGAATGAGGTTGGAAAAGATAGAAAAAAAAGGCTAAAAATTAATCCAACAATTAATTGAATAGCTAAAGGAACTTTAAGGTCACTCATTAACTCATTTACTTGTAAATCTCCAGTGAATATGTTTTTAAACAGTAGTTTACAACAGAGGTAAAATGGTAAGTCTGGGAGAAAAGGCATATTTTCAATTGATTTATAAATGGTATTTGCACACAATTTAGGACTTCCTTAATCCATTTATATTTTGTATTGTTCCACGTCTACATATTTTATTTGTAATTCAATTTTTTTCTGGAAGTGTTCATTAGAATGACTGGCATTAACTGGCATTCAATTGCCCAATGTGAACATTATTTAAAATATTAAAATTCATTGTCAAAATTTAAAGCCTTTATCTGGATATAAATGAAAAAGTCATACTAAATAAAAATGGACTGTACATAAGCCAAACATCTTGTCCAGTCTTAAAAGAAATGGATAAACATTAGTCTTTCAAGACAAAAATCACAGTCCTTCTCTAAAAGAACTTAAAAAAAACAAAGGTAATTTTTTTTTCCTAAAAGACTATTGAATAAATTATTTGAAAATTCATATAAAACATGCAATGTTCTAAAATGTTCACTTTCAGTGAAAATTTTTTTTTAAAAAATGTAGGATTGCTTGAATTAGTTTTTTTCAATGAAGTAAACATTGATGAAAGAAAAACTGTTGC
>VXAL01013286.1:0-10790 GCA_013399475.1 Chauna torquata | reverse complement strand
AAAACCTTTTTATTGTCCCCCACAGTACTGGCCAGCTTCAATTCTAATTGAGCTTTGGCCGCACAAATTTTCTGCCTACAAAGGCGAACAGCATCTCTGTAGTCCTCCCATGAGAACTACAGTGAGTTTTCTCTCATTTTATAACATCCTACACAAAAGCTTGAATACACAAACCAGTCTTTGCAAGCAAGCATGATGTAACACTGCATAGGTTGCTTGCAAAATTAGTAGTGTGAACAAACCATAATAAATTTTATGTTCATGCTTACAGATTGAATCCCCAAGAAGACCTGGAGTATTTTGAAGAACACAGACTCCAATGCAGAAAAAAAATTCTGCAATGCTTTTGAGCCAATTCCCATTTTATATCAAATGTCTCTATTACCCTGTTTATTGAAAGCACTTTTATCTCATTAAATCTTTCTTAACTCTCTCTCTGCGTATTCACACTCTCTCTCATGTGAGTGCTGCAAGTGCTATGTGCCAGCTACTGGCGAGACCTATGTGTGCTTGAAAGAAACTAGTGCCAGCTCCTGGAGTCAGGCTGTGGGTGTAGGTACCCTGTGGGCTGTGGTGCCAGACAATAGAGTGCGTGCAAGGTCTCAGCACCAGTCACTGGTGGGACCTCTGTGTGTGCGAGTGAAACTGGTGCCAGCTACTGGAGTCTGTGGACTGTGGTACCACGTGCTGGAGTGAGTGGGGCCCTAGCATCAGCTACTGGAGCGAGTAGCATATTCTACCCCCAGCCATGGGGCAAGAGCGGTGGGTGCGTGCTCCCAAACCAGCTGCTAGTTGAGGGGCTGGTGCAAGCGAGGCGAGTGCAGGGCTCTGCCCTGGCGGCTGGAGCAGGGCCGTGGTCACAGCCTGTGTGCCTGGTGCCGGCTGCTGGGGGGGCGGAGTGTCTGTATCTTCACTAAATTTGGTGTGCGCAGGGTGTGCGTGCGTATTCACTGCAAACTTTAAGCTGGAGCTGCTGGCAAGTAGTGGGGGCCTCGGGTCCAGGCCAGGGTATCAGCCGGGCAGGGAGTCCATGCTGTTATACCCAGGGGGACTGGCAAATGTGGTGTGCCTGAGGGATGAGTGTGTGTGCGGGTGTGCATGTGTGCAGCGAGCTTCAAGCTGGGCCAGCCAGTGAGTAGGCAACCCGTGAAGCGGGTAAGGGGCCAGGATCTGGGCCGGGTGCTGGGCACACAGAGGGGCTGTGCCAGTGCTCGAGGGATCCACGAACGTGTGTGTGCCTGTGAGCCTGGAGAGTGCTCTGTGTGTGTGTGGTGGTTTTACCCAGCTAAACAGCAGAACTCCACCACAACCGCTCACTCACTCCCCCTCCTCAAAGGAACAGGGGGAGAAAATACAATGGACAAGGGCTCAAGGGTTGAGATAAGGATAATTTAATTAAAGGGAAAAGGGAAAAAAAAAAGAAATAATACAAGCAAAGGCCGCATGGAAGCAAAGAGAAAAAAAATTCTCTACTTCCGGTCAACAAGCTGTGTTCGGCCACGTCCTGGGAAGCAGGGCCTCAATATGCGTAGCGGTTGTTTGGGAGGACAGACATCTTCATAACAAGAGCCCTCCCTTCTCCTTCCCCTTTCCCAGCTTTTATTGCTGAGCGTGACATCATATGGTATGGAATATCCCTTTGGTCGGTTCAGGTCAGCTGCCCTGGTGATGTCCCCTCCCAACCGCTGCCCACCCCCAGCCCACTGGGTTTGGGGGGTTTGGAGGGTCTGGGTGCTGTGCCAGCACGGCTCAGCAATACACAAAACACTGGTGTGGTATCAGTGCTGTTCTAGCTACAAGTGCAGAGCACAGAGCTGTATGGGCTGCTGTGGGGAAAGTCAACGCTATCCTGGCCAGACCCAGTACAGTGTGTGTGTGCGTGCCTCCAGCAGTGAACTTCTGTCTCCACCAGCCAGAGGGGAGGAAGCGGACTCAGCTGTGTCTGTTTTACCTGAGTCCTGTGTGTAAGTGCTGTCGAAGGCAGCCCGTGGCAGGGGCAGCCTGTGTGGCCGGTCATGTCAGTGTCGCACGTGTGTATGTGTCTATGTGTCTCTGAGGTACATGCTCAGCTTTGCTACGGGTTGAACCAGCAAAAAGGAAAGCGGCAGCCGCATCTCCCAACCTGGGCAGAGACCCTGGGTCCCTGGGCACTGGGCCCCAGCAGCTGGGCTGGAGATGTCCTGGGCCAGAGTGGCTGCAGGAGGCAGCCACGGTCTGCACATCAATTAACAATATTCACCTGTATGGATACAAAGAAAGCTTGTGCCAGCTTTTCTACATGTTCAGAGAGGACAAATGCAAAAAGAAAAAAAAATCAAAGTACAAGTCCATCTATAATAAAAAAAATAATAGATTTTAGTTAGTTGTCAGACACATTATTTATCCCCAGTTATCCACAGATCCTATTCATGCAGCTAGTCTTTATTTAAGAAACTAAGTCTTAGTACATATGAGTATAAGGGGACGCAACTTCAAGACTATACAAGGCAAAAAAAAATTCTGAATGGTTCTGAAATTGCCTTAAGATTGGTTCACTTAACTGCTTGAGTGTAGACGTTTTTATTAAGATCAAACTTCCTTAATGTATTATGATTCCGACATAAAGTCTCCAATATTATACAAACAATCAAATAAGTATGAATTATCCTTTTTGATTTCTGTGGACTGATTTATCTAAACCTTAGGGTGCATTATTTCATTGCAGTTTAACTATACCATTTCTGACTGCATAAATAAAAACACAGGCATTATCACAGTGTTCAAATAAAGGGATAACTTCAGTGGTGTCTGAATGCTGTTAATATAATTTGACTTTCACAACACAAAAGCCAATTTTTGCCACACAGGATTACATTTCTTCTGATGTTCTTTTTGAATAGCAGCAGTTCATTGGTACCACAGAAAATGCACCTCTTATCTTTCAGTCTGAAAACATTATTAGCTTCTTATCAAAATGGGAGGCATCTTTGCAGACAAATCTCATTTTCAGTAACTTCCTTTTCACTCAGCTATTCAGCCTTGAACATAGCTGTGTACCAAGATTGCTAGCTGTCTCACTAGCTGGGCAGCTATCCCACCAATCCTGAAAAAACCCCCACATGCTAGCTGACAGTGTAACCATCAACTACCACGCCTAGATAAAAGGGAATGGAGAAAACGTTCAGGTGACTGGGAGGCAATGAAGAAAGAATTGCAGCAGGACTCTTCCACAGAATCATTGTTTTTCTCCCTCTCACCCTGCTGCCTCTCCTGCTGCTCAGTTGTCACCTTTTTTTATGACAATGAAATTAACAGGAAAAACAAAAACAACAACAAAAACTAGCTAATTGCATTATCTTAAGGGTCAAGCTAGAGCAATTTGAAGTTTTAGAAACTTTCCTGTATCTATGTATTTATACATATTTGTAGATACGCATAGTTGAAAACTACATGAAACACCTCCTACATGCGCATGCCAAGGCAAACACTGAACTTGTATCTCAAGCAAAAAGAACAATTTTGTCTCTCTCTCTCTCTCTCTCTCAGGCAGTTGTACATGCTTGTTTGTGCTTTGTTTCTCAGTTCTGATTTTTAATATAATTCTTTCTAATCTTTAAATGCATTTGTTAGGATGTTTCAGAGAAAAGTTAGGACGTCTTCAAAGAAAAAGACGTGCATGATATTGATGGTTTTATTTTAAAAAAGCTGAATCAAATATTGCAGTTACTTTCCCCTCATATTCACAGTTGTTAACATTTTTTGTTTACTGTCAGTAATTTCATTGAATTGTTCCCAGTTTCAAGCTTCTAAAAGAGCAGTCCCTAAATGTTAAGAAGAAATTCCTTAAAACAGCTTTCTCTTGCTCAGCCCTAATCTATCTGTCCTCCTTTTAGACAACCAGCACAGATTATCAGTGGGATGAGTTGAATCTCATCCACAATAGCATGCACACTGAGGACAGTGAAGCCTGTCCCCGCCAGAACTGTGCTGTGCTCCAACTCTTTCTCGCATCCCCCCTGCGTGACCTGCAGCACAGCAGCAAGGTCCAGATAGGAACCAGAAGGACACGGGACCTGCACCCTGCCTTCAGGCAGGGACGCTATCCCAGTAAGTAACAAGGCATCAGAGCCACTGCTGTTCTCACCTAACTCTGTGAGAGAAGACACAGTGAACGCCTCAGTCAGCAGTCTAGCATCCCCTTATTAAGGCTCATCCATCTACCCTATTTTAGATATTTACCTTAGGATGTGAAGTATCATGCCCCCTCCCCTCCCCACCCAACAAAGTGATTCTAGAAGAATGTGTCAGACGTATATTTGGGCAGATGAATATCAACGTTTATTTTTCTTCTCCTTAATACATTGACTAAAATTTTCCTCTGCAGAAGGTGACAAAATTTGGTTTCCTATTATCTTTATTTCTTAGAAGATAATGGGAGCATTAAACTACCATGTAATTTGACATCAACCCTTACCCTGATAAGCATGATGCCTTTATTAAACAGATCTTAACACTTAATTTAACTCATGTCACTAAAAACTATCTAGCAGTCTACACATGTATGGGTACTTTTTATAGCGCAAAACTTGTCTATTTGCTTCATACTGCTAACCTTTCCATCATCAGTAACTGGTTCATCAGCAAAAGAACTGTTTCTTGTTTTAAAGATAGTTTCCTTCTGGAGGAGGTGAAAAACTTCAGAAGATACCGTCTCAGTTCCTTTTCATTGACACTGATCAAAACCCCTAATGGTTTCCTTTTGCAGATTCCCTGAATAGGATTAAACCTGCAGAAGTAGCTGACCTTCCCTTATATGTCATGATCTCGTGCTTTTTTTGTTATTTATTTACATTCTTTCTATTGCTTCTTTTGTTCTTGTTGCATGCATTTAATCCCCTCAAGAGAAATATATCCTTTGTTTGTAACATTTGTTATTACTATTTGTCCTTGCTCACTACTATTATTTCCCTTGTAGCACCTTCTGCAACAAGCCTATCAGTGTGCTCTTTGCATTAGCAAAGCTACTTCAATATTCATTTAGGCATTTTCCAACCTTCCCCCAACCCCATGAATGTTTTTGATAACCGAATGAAACCAACATGATTTGTCAAATCCTGTGTGCAAAGAATTCCATTCTGCACCTCTTACTACAATTTATCTTTGAATACCTGTTACTGTATCATTTTTATGGCATCATTTAAGATTTAGTATCACTCACTTTTCCACTTTCGACCTCAGTAAGTGATTTCAGCTCCTGCATTTGTCTCTCACTTTATCTCCAACCTGTACGTTTCAGCAAAGTCTATCATATGCTTAACTTTAGGAATTTCAATGAATTTCACTATGTCTACCAAATACAAATATAAAAATTCCTGTCTCTAAAATATTTCTATTCTGCTACAACATTTTAAAGTATGCTTAGACTGCAATTTGAGAATGCTTTCCAAAAAAAAAAAAAAAGGAAAACAGCACTCCCTGTTCTCCAGAACATATTTCTTGAAACATTTTACGTTGAAAATCATTATAGTTCTTAAACAACTTCATAAGCAAAAAAGCTTCCTTTGTCAAAATGTTACTTTTTAGTAGGGGAATAAACATTTTAACTGAAAACTCTAAACGGTTCTATTCTTGATTTTAGCTGGAAGGTTCAACAGTTCTAATAATATCAGTTTATACATTTAAACCAGTAGCAGATCTTTCAGATATTTATAAAAGATTTTTCAGAAGTGCTTTAAGATAAAAGGTATTATTCATGAAGAAAATAACAAGAGAATCAATCTAGACATCTATTGCACCGTCATTACCATAAAGTACCCACTAATAATTCTACTGCATACAAAACATAAGATAGTACATAACTTCTAGTGACATTCATTATTGTTTCTATGAAGACAGTCTAGCTACTTGAGCAGAATGGAAACGATTTGTAAAGATAATTTACCTTAAAAAAAAAAAATCTTTTCTATGTAAATATTTTCCATTGACCTTTTCCAGTCAATTTTACCAATGCAATAAACTGAAGAGTTCATTCAAGATTAACATAGAATCTGGGTTGTACACCTCAATTCTTCTATCTAAAAGGAAAACCTAGTTATATACATTGATGTCCAAATGCCTTGCCCTGGTATAATCAAGCAGTAGCAACCACAAAAGCATGAATTTTATTGATATGAACTCTGAAGCTTTATTACCAACCAATCATCACCAGTTGGTGATAAAGTGCAGGTAAATCTGGGAAGTTCATCAAATCAAATTTCATTTTGTCAAGGTAGGGGATTTCAACTTGGCTGCAGTAGGGAAGGAAAGATGAATCAGTTGTGACCTAGCCTCATTGGTTTTTCAGCTCATCATTCAGATAAAGTGCATTTTTGCATTCTGATTCTTGAAACATCCTTCCCCACCTTATTATACTTTCTCCGGCCAAAGCATAAAGAAATCCAAGCATACAAATTTACATCACTGTAACATTATACAAGGTAATACACTGACTACTTTCCAGACTTAAAACTCGTCTTAACCAGTGAAGTAAGTGACATAAGATGCAGAACTGTTAGCAAGGTCAGTGCTGGCTCCCTTGCTTTGTCCCAGTATTGAGAACAACGGCTGTGGTAGCGAGGGTGATAACCTAACCCCCTCATGTATTAACTGCCCTGTGTGTGGAGGGCACCAAAAAGGAAAGGAGAGGCAAAATTGTGCAATGCCATGCTTTGTTTCTCCAGGATCAAGGCAATACTTGTAATAAACTTACTACTGAAGTAGTCAACTGATAATGTGACTTCAGTTGACTTAACTTCAAGTGGTAATGGGCCAGAAAAAAAAATATCAAGTGAGGCTCCTTATTTACAGTTTTGGCTGGCAATACTGAACTGAGCCTTCAGTACTCTAAATTGACTTGGTAGACCAACAGTAATAAGTCATCTTGGGGGAATAAAAAAAAATTAGTTCTTACCTCTGCACCTTATTGTAGACTGCTTTAGTTTTCTAGCTCAATAGCAGAGTACACTGAGTCAGGTGTCAAATCTGTAGCACACAGTTCATCCTCTGGCTGAAAAAACACTGACAACAGCAAATACTAGGAAGGTTTCAATAGCTTACTCTGAGGGCTGTTATCCAAGTTTAGCTAAGTCTTGTTTATAATGTTATATTAATCGCTAACTTTAAAAAAAGAGATACCGTTAAAATGACAGGTGTATACTTGATTATTCATTTTGGAATCATGATTGTTTTAATTTTGAATGCTTTTTAAAACTTTTAAGATATCATTTCTGATTTTTTTTTTTCTTTTTTTTTTTTCTTTTGGTCCATTCCTCTTGAGATTTGATGATAAACAGAAATACAGAACTGCAGACAATTAAGGGGCCTAACCTACTCTAAGAACTGTTAGGTACTGGAAATTTAACTTGACATTATTACAGAGGTAAACCATAAATTATCTGATAAATATGGCATTAAAAAAATAAGAAGTATAACAACTCTGTGTCCTTAAAGAGATACATTCTGGAACATAAAAACAGTTAAAAGATTTGCAGAAGCATCTGCAGGTATCTCACTGTACAAATGAAAATATCCTTATTTACCCAGAAGTTCTCTCATTTAGCTACACAAAGTAAGTTGCTCAAGTCACTACAAAAGGGGCACTAATATACAGAAGACAATTCTATTTCCTGTCTACTTAAGTGTTAGGAGTAACAGCTATATGTATGCATAAACACATGTATATATATGTGTGTGTATATATGCAATAAAAATTATATATGCTGCAGAAAACCTATGACTTATCTAAGAGAAGAATGCAATTCTTTTCTGACTTTGGTAATGATATAATCACTTCCTGAAATCAGATACATAATTTAGACACTTGGCTACACTTTCATTAGTAAGTTGATTTCATCAGAACTAAAAAAAAAAAGAAGAAGAAAGAGAAAGGAAAGTTTGTTCTTATAAACAACATCACTGATGCCTAGAAACTTATGGTAACACTAGAAAAAGAGATTCTCATGTAACTATGTGGCTCAGTGAGTTGGCATTTAAGATTCTCAGTCACAATAAATCATCATGACTCCACCGGTTTCAGCTCACCTATTTTTGTGCTAAATAAAAATGGATCATCAAATATTGTAACACATGATAAAATTTAGAGAATCAGTAAAACAGCACTAGGAAGTATATACATAGAGATGGATTAAAAACTGTCACAAAAACAAAATAAACAAAACAAACAGAACAACAACAACAACAACAAAAGTTTAAGAGTATGTCGTGCTTTCAGTAGTGACCAATACTTTAAAGCTGTAGAAACTACTACTACTAGTTATCATAAAGTTCCGTAAGAGCATTATAGCATGTGGCTGAATATGTTTTTCATCCTTATGATACTTCAGAAGCAGAAGTTTAAGATGTAGTCATCTACCTCTGACCCTACCCATTTCAACACTATCAATATCAACAAAAAAGAACAAAGAGCTATGTTACAGCAAAAGCCTAAATAGACTGGATAGTCTGTAATACAGAAATGCCCATTTCTCTTCATGGACTAGAAGCTGAACTAGGGTAAGACACTGAGAAGCAGATCTTTAAAGTGAATGGCATGAATCTCATTCTTATTTATCTTGCTTTACTCTTATAAAACACAGCTGCAGAGGGCAATGCTGAAGACCCACTCCCACAGACTGGTCCCTCTGTGGGCCACAGTAGGAGAGGACCTCTCTGTCAGTGCAGTTAGGCTGCTTCAGCTGATGGAGCTTTTTAAAGCACTTGTCTACCTGAACAGACCTTACATTTTTCAGGCTTGGCTCTCAAATTTCCCCCAAATCCTTGGGGCAGGAATGGCCTTTTCAGTTTTGGAGGCCAGTACCACTCAGAGGCATGACAGGCTTTCAAAAGAAATGGCTGAAAGCATGCTGTCTTATAATACAGCTGCTGGACAGAGAGAACTGAATTATGGTTTTATATTCTTTGCTACCACTGCAGCCCCTGAGTTTCGCACACAGAGATGGGCCTGACTGAGTCATGGTCCCCATGAATACGACCTTCAGAAGTCAGGAGGCTTATATACTATAAGAAACTTAGAGGCAGCTGATTTTAGGTCACCACAGAATGACAGCTAAGCTTAGATTCTGAGGATCTGAATATGATACTTTCATGATTAAACTGGGATTTTGATACCAAATACCAACTTCAATAGTTTGTTGGATTGTCATAGACAAAGCAGTCTCAACACAGGGAATTTCAGTCAATTTCCTTTCTAAGTTTTTAAATATTAATTTAGGTATTGAGGGGGAAAAGAAAAGGACAACAAATAATTAGACGAACATGTAGGCTACATGATCTTTACATTCCCCTCTTTCAGGCTCAACTTCAGTTCAATACCTCTCCTCTCTCTTTCCTAGTCTCATCTTCCCTTGCCACAGGTTATATGCAGTCCTTCCCAATACCTTTGGTTAATCAGCTGGCATTGCAGATTGTTGAGGTTAGTAATGGTATATTTCTGCCATTCCCTGCTTCTTACTTGTTTTCCTTTGCTGCTTTTTGTTTCTCACTTGCTTCCTCTGCAACATGTGCTTCTCTATGGGCCATAGTCCTTCAGGGGCATCCTTACCCCAGGGTGGGCTCCTCTATGATCCACTGTCCCTTCCGGTGCATCCCCGCCCCATTGTGATCTCCTCCATGGGCCACAATCCCTTTGGGGTGTCTCCACCTGGCACGGACTCCTCTGTAGTCCACAGTCCCTTCAGGGTCATTCCCGCCCACATGTGGTTTCCTCCACGCGCCAACATCCCTCAGAGGTACTTCCTCTGTCATGGAGCCCCTTCTTCCAGAAGTGTGCCTTTCTATGTCTTCTTCGTTTCTCCTCCCTTTTCCTCACACACATCTCCTTGCATACTTCCTCAAGTGTCTTCTTGTCACATTTTATGCCTCTCATGGCTGCTGCACTTGAGTAGCAGAGCCACGAGCTGCCCTGCCTGCTGCAGTGCTGGTGCCCAGTGGGCTGCTTTCACTGCTTGCCAAGCTGGCCTTGACAGGCCCAGGGCAGCTCATGGCCTCCTCCCACAGCCCCCAGCCACCCAAACATTGCCAGGTATGCCCAATACATGGTCCCAGGGTAAAATCTCAGAGACAAGCAAATAAATATCATTTTGATTGTTTTGGTTTTTTGAGGGAAAAGAAGGGTAGATGTTTGCTGTTTTTTTTAAGGTAATAAAGAAAGGAGGGTTATCGTCATAGTGGACTCCCTTCTGAAAGGGACAGAGGGCCCGATTTATTGTCCAGATCCAACCCACAGGGAAGTCTGCTGCCTCCCTGGGGCTCGGGTAAGAGACATAGCCAGAAAAATCACTCGCCTGGTACGGCCCTCTGACTACTACCCGTTACCGGTTTTCCAAGCTATTAATGATGAGGTAGCAAGAATAAGTCCAAGGGCCATCAAAAGGGACTTCAGGGCTTTGGGGCGACTGGTTAAAGGATCAGGGGCACAGGTTGTGTTTGCCTCTGTTCTTCCGGCAGAAGGGATCAACACCGACAGGCAGATTGAACTAATCAATACGTGGCTCCAAGACTGGTGCCACCAGCAGAACTTTGGGTTTCTTGACCATGGGAAGGTCTACGCAACACCAGGCCTGCTGGCACCAGAGGGATACACCTCTCTCAGAGGGGGAAAAGGATTCTTGCACAGGAGTTAGCAGGGCTGATCGATNCACCTCTCTCAGAGGGGGAAAAGGATTCTTGCGCAGGAGTTAGCAGGGCTGATCGATAGGGCTTTAAACTAGAGTTGAAGGGGGAAAAGGGATGAAACCAGGCCTGCCGGTGATAAG